>JANHGL010025263.1:7101-32614 GCA_024611195.1 Ceyx melanurus
GATCCTGCTCTGTCAGGGGGGTTGGACTAGATGATCTTCTAGGTCCCTTCCAACCCCTAATATCTATGATTCTATGAACTGCAAGACTGCTGCTTTTTAAAAGCCTGTAGCTTCTTCATGTGTATGGTCAGAGAGTTTTAATGGTTTATTCACTCCCATGCGCACCAGTTGGACATCTCTGAAATTTGTACATGTTCGATTCTAGGATAATTGCCAAAGTCTTGGAAGATAACAAAGTGCCTGGAGCAATATGTTCTCTGGTTTGTGGTGGAGCAGACATTGGGTAGGTAATATTTCTTGTACTTTGTGAAGATGTATAGAGGGAAAAGAATATTCTTTGAGGTACTTTTCATAAAGGTATTCTGATCTTCAGGTGTTCCCAGTACATGCACGTACTTGTTGCCATTATTTTTATCAGCTGGTCTGAAGCTCTGGCCTTGCTCTAAACACTATACATGTTTCAGCTTGCTGTTGCGAAACGTGTAAATGTAATTTACACTTATAAAAACATCTCCTAACAACTAACCAGATATTTAATGAACGGACATGACTAAGTTTATAGTCTACTTTTTCATATGCATGTGCCCAAAGAATACTACTAGCTAACATTAAATTCCATTAATCATATGCTTAAGAGTTTTCAGTATCTAGCCTATTGGCCTTTTAGACAACATGTGGAGAAGAAAATTTCCCCCTTTTCCATGCTTACATAGGACTCTAGCTCATAGATGCTTACCTGTGCTTGGAACCTGCACAAACCAAATTGTTTTGTTTGATTATTTCAACGTGGAAATTCCCAATGCAAATGTACATTCAGATCTATCTTTTGAGCATTTCACAACAAGATGAAACAGATGGTAAGCATTGAAGTAAGTCATAGGTATGCACATTTTCTTAGGGAACACAACAGTTGGAGCTGATCTCACCAAGTACTTTAGATTGAATTTCAAAATCAGTATAGGTGATGTTCTTATGTTCTGAAAAGAGGGAGGGAAATAGCTTTGATCCTCTTTCCTGACTAAGAAGAAATTTTTCTGTCATTCGCTTGAGTCACTTACCTGATCTTTTCAAAGTGGGTGTGACTTTAGAAAATCTCCTTTGCTGAAGTTATTTTACGTGGAATATCAAAGCAGCTTTTCCAACTGTTTGCTCTTCTGTTGAAAATGGTGCTGTGTCTCTTGTTGTTCAGGACAGCAATGGCGAAAGATGAGAGAATGGACCTGTTGTCCTTCACTGGCAGCACAAAAGTGGGCAAGCAAGTCGCAGTTATGGTTCAGGAGAGATTTGGTGAGTGTATGGGGTCTTCTCAATTTCTTTCCATGGTTCAAAAAGACAGGGGAGTTCCATGGGTTTTTAAAATAACACTTTGTTCCATGTTGTGTTCTCATACTTTTTTTTTCTTGGTGGAGACAGGATTTTGAAACTACTCAGAGCTAGATGCTGGTTGGTTTGGTTTTTTTCAGTAAGTTTTGTCACAGTTCAGCTATTTTTTTTTAATTTTTTTTTTTCCAAGGTTTCCACAAATCCATGGTCCTCCATTAATTTGGGGTGGGAGGGATGTCAATTAATATGGTCATATAGTGACTACCAAGACGAACAGCCAGGGTCTATGCTCTTTTGGCAGTTTGTTCATGAGGAAATGCCTCCTTGACTTTTACTGCTTCTAAACACAGGAGAAATGTTATGATTTTTGTGATGCTGCCGCTGGTTTTTTTTGCAAATATTTAAAAGTGTACAGGCATCAGTCCATGCATAGATGCTGCATTAAAACTTTTAAACAAAAAAGCCTTGTGGAAAGAATTTTCATACATTTAAAGGTTATAGGTGTGTATATTAAAGTAAAAAAATCAGCATACAGTGCAAATGTTCACCCAAAAAGTAAATAAGCCTAGTTAGATTTTATATATGCATTTCGATCACGGTAGCAACTCGTCCGCATCATATTTATGCTGCAACTTATTATGTTTTTGTCTTTTCCTTTCCAGTGCTATTTTTGCCTATTTTATAAAGCTTCTTTCTGCTATGACTGTTCTCCAGGTATCTTTCTTCACAATATGTGATAGATACAGTATTTGGTGCACTTTTCTATTTTGGCTAGAGTGATTAGTTGACTGTGATGCAGAAAACTTTTTGTCTATCCAGAAAAATGTGTTTAATGAAATTTACTTCTAGTTACAGGTGACCTCACTGAATGAGGTGCAGTGAATACGTGTGCATGTGACATAATTTGTTTTGTGTGTTACTAGGTCGAAGTCTGCTGGAACTGGGAGGAAACAATGCCATTATTGGTAATATGCACTGTAGAAATTCAGTCCCATAGATATTTAGAACTTAGTATACAAAAGTTTGTAGAAAATTGTCCTCGTTTTATCTTTTTATTCTCCCCACACTGGGAGTTTTAAAAGTACATAGTAGAATGTTGGGGTTTTTTCTGTCTTCTGTATGGTGGAGTAGAATTTTAAGATAAAAAATATAAGTTCAAGATCTTATATATATTCACTGTTGAGGTGAAGGTAATGTGAGAAGTAGTAAACTTCAGTAATGGATGTGCACAACACTAAATTAATTTGATTTTAGGATAGTTCTAATCTTGTGAGCACCATTTTTTATTATTTTAGCATATAAACACATACATATATAAAGTCTTAGGCACTTAGGATACTTGAATGCATATAAATACATACATATGTAAAGTCTTAGACACTTAGGATACTTAAATGCAAAGCATGCGGCTATTTACTTCAGTAGCACTTTTTACTCATTTAAGTAGCTTAGGATATGATCTAGTTCTCAGATAAACATAACACAAATTCTGTGAAGCTGAACAATGTGGCTCAAAGAAAATAAGAGGGAGAAAGAAAGTCCAAGCTAGGTAAATATGTACATTGCTGTCCTGTTGTGTTGTAGCCTCCTGTTTCACCTTTTTTGTATTCTTTAACAAACCTAAGTGCCTACCTAGAATATTAAGCTCCTTTGAAAAATACATTTCAGCAAGTCTGTCTCTTTTCCCTGTACTGCTTTGTAGCCAGTACCATAAACTCATTATAGTTAGAAATTTATTTTTCAATTCCATATCAAAAGTCCTGTTGGGTTTTTTTTGGTTTGGTTTGGTTTTGGGTTGTTTTTTTTTTTTCTAGGTTGCTTTGTTTTGTTTGTTGGGGTTTTTTTCCTGGAATTGGCTTTGAATAATTGCATAAGCATTCAGTTGTATTTTGTCCCAAGTTTAATAAAAATTTTAGATACCTAGAGAATTGTGTGGGGCTGGTTAAGCTGAGTGATACTTTGGGGATCCTTGGAGGCTTATGTATCTTAGCTTTGCTTCAAACATCTTGATGTCTTCTAGCCAGATGAATTTGTTCTGCTCTTTTATATCTTACATTATTGTGTACCTTGTGTTTTAGCTCCTTTTTTTTTCATGTGTCACGGTTTAGGGTCAGGGCAGCGACTTAGACCTATAACAGATGCTCTCTGTTAACCCCTCTCCCTCCTTACAGGGGAAGAGAAAGGGAATAAGGGAGAGAGGCTCAGCAATTAGAAAAAGAAAACAGAGCAGCTTTAATGAGAATGAAAATAATAATGTAATACAACCAAATATATACTAAACCAGTATCGAACTGAACGCCACCCAATGGCAATTACATCACTGTCACCACTGGTGCTATGGAGCAGGCAAGAGGATGCCCCAGACTGGGCCCTGCAGCAGACTGGAGTTGAGTTCAGGAGCTGATTCAGGAACAGAGTGGGATCAAAGGCAGAATGGACAGAGTCCTCCTCAGATGCTGTAAGAAGAAAATGGAAAGGACTCAAACCAACCCAAACCAAGAGCCCAGTGGGACCTTTGTGATCCCTCAGTTTTATACTGAATATGCTGTGTATGGGCTGGAATCCCTCACTGGTCAGCTTGGGGTCACCTGTCCTGTCTGCTCCTCTCTACAGGTGCTGCCTTTTACTTTGTGTACCTCCCAGTGTGGTACACAAGAGCCAGCAGTACCCTTGGTCTGCACACCAGTTCTTGGTACTAACTCTAAACATGGGGTGTTATCACTGCCAGAAGCAGACACTCCAGTGCCTGTGAAAACAGGCTGCTGACTTCAGACAGTGCAGTTAGCAAAGAATTGAGATGAAAAGTAGAATCACTGAACAGACTTAGTTCTATCTCACCCAAACCTGGACCCTGTGTCATCTGGATATACTTTACCATTGTTTCTTTATGCTGATAGATTTCTCATTGAGAGAAGGACAAGGTGAAGAAATTACTTGTGGTTGCTTGAATTAAAATGAAGCTGAAGTTCTTTGCAAGCTTTGTTGCAAAAGTCTTTCTGCCATAGTTCAGACCTATGTTTGTATCCAATTGCATGTGTCTTAATTCCAAGTCTAAAAGTAATATGGCTTCAGAGGTGTTTTTTCCATCTTAAGTATGCTATGCTAGTGTGACTATCCTGAATGCTTCTTGAGCAATCTGTCAGTTTGTTATAGTTTAGTGTCTTAAGTCACTAAAACAAACTGCCCATTTAGTTCAATAACGCTGATGTTTTAATTTTTGTTAAGTGTTTGAAGATGCAGATCTGAAACTAGTCATCCCATCTACTCTGTTTGCTGCTGTGGGAACAGCAGGTCAGAGGTGCACAACTGCTAGAAGGCTGGTGAGTATATGTGTATTGTCTTTGAATTTAAACTTAACTCCAGATTAACTCAGAAAATGCCTAACAGTGCCTAATATTAAGGAATGCAACAAATAATCTTTGTAACACTTTACCTTGTCAAAAAACAGTTTAGTGAGAAGATGAGATGGTAGCTTGTCATTCCACTGTAATTCTAGCTCTAAAAATTTTCTATATATGTACCTGGTGCTAAAACTCGGGTAAATAAAACTTTCTGTACTTTCTGTATTTCTGTCTGACAGAGCTTCTTTGCTTGTGCCTGCTACAAATTTTAGTGTGGGGTTTGGACTTCAGCAAAGCAAGGAGGGAATTGTTCCTTACTTTATTATTAATTTTTAAGCAAACATTTTAAACCAATTTAAAGGTGTAATGTCAGCCTGTGTCTCTGTAATCTTTCCAGAGTTGGCCTGATCAGGTAAACACTTGTCAAAATTGATGCAAGTTAACTGAGTGTATGGGAAGGGCAGTGATTCCTCTTAATTATAGCAATTAAAATCACTTGAGTATTTGTCCTAAAACACTTCACTCAAGAGTTTACAGAACACATTGCTATCATTGATCTGAGATTATGTAAAATTAAAACAGTGTTTTGTTTCTTTGCTTCCTTTAATTCTTCATGAATTCTTCATCTTAAATATACATTTCATTATGTTGGTGCTGTTTTGAGTGAGTCCTTGCTCATGTGTTTATATTTTGGGATTTGCTGAGGGTGAGCAATGCTATTTGCACACTTCATTCAGCCCATTTCACAGTGAAGCTGTACTTCAGGAATATTTACATAGGCTTAGTTGTCTTACAACCTTCTTAATGTGTTATGTTTAGTTCCTCCATGAAAGCATCCATGATGAGGTTGTGGAGAAGCTTGCTAAGGCCTATACCCAGGTCCGCATCGGTGACCCGTGGGATTGTAAGTATCTCTTTCCAACTTGTGGGTTTAAGAGACATTTTTCTGTTTGTTTCTTATTGCTTAAATTCCAAATATATAGACAAAAGATAGCTAATTTTAGCATTTTACCAGGCAGTAGGGTTGGCTGGTTTCTTTTAGAATACAAACTCTGAATGGGAGATAAAGAATACAGTTAATACTGCTCATCTTGGACAGATAAAAAATTACTCCCAAAATGTAATAATAATATTGCAAGGGTATACAGTTCTGCTGAAGATATGTCTTTGGATCTTTTGTTTTTAGCTGACACACTGTATGGGCCTCTTCATACCAGAGAAGCAGTGAAAATGTTCCTTGATGCAGTAGAAAAAGCAAAACAACAGGGTGGTTCTGTTGTCTGTGGTGGAAAGGTAACTTACTTTTATTCTCCCTGCTACATTTAGTGCTTTAGGAAAAAAACACAGTAACATGGTGACTGAGGCCAGAATTGTGCCACAGTTTGTCCTGTCAGGCATTACAGGATGTTAAATTGGTCTGAGAATGTTTGAATTGCAGTCTTGTCTTTAGGATAAAGATGGCTGTACTTGGAAGCTACCAAGATAGGTAAGAGCTTTAGGTGCTTCCTTGCACTACTCCCTAGTTGCTGATGATGGTGAAAATATTCAACACATCACAAAGAAAAATAGCTTTTCTCTCCTTAATTCACAAAAACAAGGAAATAGTGAAGAATTGGGAGATCCCCCTGCACATCTTCATCATATGGGATGTTTAATTCTTGTGGAATTAATGTTCTGGAAATTCTTGTCTTTAAAGCTCACTAGTCATACGTAGAAGAAATGAAGTGGTTTTTGTTAGGTTCTAGACATTGAAATTTGATTGCTTCCTTAGTAGACTAAGTTACAATTCTGTATTTTAAATACTTAAATGAGTAAAGATCAGGTTACCTGCTTAGATGACCTGATCTTCTATTTCTAATTACTAGACCCCTGCAAATACTAAGCAGGATACTCGTTTGAACTTGCTCAGTTGTTTCTTCTTTTTATGTGTTTTGAAGGTTATAAATCGTCCTGGAAACTATGTTGAACCAACCATTGTGACTGGCCTTCCTCATAATGCACCCATTGTCCACACTGAGACATTTGCCCCCATACTATACGTGCTTAAATTTAAGGTAATATAACAATGGAAATTAGGTGTCAAGGATGCTAATTGTAGAGTCAGGAGAGAGATTTCAGATATATATCATGTTCACGTAATTGTCCCAGCACTCCAGGAAGTGTTAACTTGTTCTGCACTGTGGGAAATCCACTGCAATGCCTTACCTCACCTCACTGTGTAGTGACATGTATGAAATTTCTCTGAAGAGCACTGAAGTTAAGATGAGAATCTGTATCAAATCAATCAAAATTGTTCACATCTAATGTGTGTTTTGTGTGGTGATGGAGGTACCATATCCCTTGGAGCACATGTCTTTGCCAAGTGGTATATTTGTATTGTGGCTGTGGTATGCTGAGCTTTTCCTGACAGTGCTTCTTTTGTTACTGCTATGCTTTGAATGATCATGATTTAACAATTGGCACATGCTCCTTTAGGAGGAAGAGGAGGTTTTTGCCTGGAATAACGAAGTAAAGCAAGGTCTTTCCAGTAGTATCTTTACTAAGGATTTGGGAAGGATTTTCCGCTGGCTTGGGTATAATTTAAATTCTTTTTCTACCTTTCTGAAATGAAAGATCACAGTCTTTCAAGTCTTTTGTAAAAACCTATGTGCAATGCTAGTTGAGAATGTTATAGCCCTTGTTTTAGGGAAGGAGCCTTTCCTGATCCTGAGGAATAATTGTGTCTTACTTTTGTGTAGCCCAAAGGGATCTGACTGTGGCATTGTGAATGTGAACATCCCAACCAGTGGGGCTGAGATTGGAGGTGCTTTTGGTATGTTTTCTTATTTATCCTTTAAATGATGAAACCTTCCCACATTAGGTGTAGAAACTTGGTGTTACTTCTCAGGCTTAATTATTCTTTTTAAGCTGGGGGGGATTTTTTTTTTTCCTCTAGGAACTCTGGAAGAGAATAAAGCATTACCACCTTAAAACTAGTACAGTTTAGGTCTCTTCATATTTTTTGGGGATGATGACTAAATCTGATCAAACCAATAAAGCTAATTTTGCATTACACCATTTTAGCAGTATAGAGGTAGTTGGTTTTCAGCTTTAAAAAATATTTTGTGTTTATTCCATGTATAATTTCTCACCCACACTCCCCCAGTCAAGGGTTATGTAACTCAGAAGTATGTACTGAACATGTTTATGAGTGGAAAAGTGGAAAAACAGTTCTAATTGAAATGGTCATGAGCATTTTTGTTGTGATGTGTATATAAACAATATATTTTTGTGAGGAACTTTTAAAATATATTTCTGCCTTTATTTCTTTTCTTTGTTTATAGTGAAGGAAGTAGGGGGAGGGAAAAAGAAGTATTCACCTTACCATTTAAACAGTAGAAGAAACAGCTTGTTCTTTTACTCTAGTCTCATATTAAAACAAGATCATCTGGTGCTAGCATGATGAGACATTCAGCTCCAGGCATATTTTTAGGTTAAATATGAGGACTAGCAATGTGAGCTGTATGTGGTGGTGTTCTGATCATTTCACATATAGAACAAAGGGCAAAGGAATATATTATATCATCTCCTGGAGTTTAGTCCAGGTTCCCATACTAAAAAAAAAAAATATATAGAAAAAATACCCCATATATCACTTTCTTCCTATAGGTGGTGAAAAGCACACTGGTGGAGGAAGAGAATCTGGAAGTGATTCATGGAAACTTTATATGAGACGATCTACTTGGTAAGACAGACTTTTTTAGAAATGTATATTACAGACAAACTTGCAAAAGTTCGAAATTTACTAATCCCTAACTTTATCACCCCTCTTGCCTGGTTTTAAACTCAGCTAAAAATTAAATTATTTACACTTGTCAGGAAATACATGAAGTGACAGCATGCAGTGAGGGGGCCACTATTGCTAGTGTTAGGTGATTTAGCTGCATGTTGGGTATCTGCCCATAAATCTCCTGCCAGTCTATAGTGGTTGACCATTCCCATTATCTGCTGGCTTCCCAAGCCTCTGCCTGCACCACCCCTGGTTTCCATGCAAAAGCTCACGAATGTGAGAAATCCCACATGAATTTTTCTGTATTGACATTCTCTTAGTGAGAGATCAAATAAGGACCAATCCCCCAGATGAGGAAGGTCATCTTTTCCTGTACATAGTTACTATACTGAAAAATGGAGTAAAGTCAGTTCATAACTTTAAATAGTCAAACTGCTTACAGAGTTTTTTGTATACCTGTGGCAAATCAGCAAGTATTGTACATAGGAAACAGAATGCATACTCTTATGTCAGTGATAATTCTGCTCTCTAAATACTTGTTTCTCTTCCAGTACAATCAACTACAGCAAGGATTTACCTTTGGCTCAAGGAATCAAGTTTCAGTAACAGCGTTATGAATGGCTATGGCATGAACTCCTAGCATTTCAGAACCAAGCACTTTCTAAGTCTCATGGTGAAGAAAATTAATCACTGGAGACTAATCTGCAACAAAGATACTAATTCTGTCAAAAAAAAAAATCAGCTACTCTAAAATTGCTTCACTTTCAGTGTACTAAGTTACTATTTTAGTCTTCAAGTAAAAAGTATGTGGCCTTTTGGAAGAAGGGAGTATGACTGAAGTTGAAACACTTGGATTCAGGTGGCCTGGATAATCTATTGCCTTATTACTGTATTTCAGTATCAGTACTGTCTGTACCCCCTGCCTTCCCACCATGCACTGGTATTTCTAGCTAGTAGATCTATACTCCAAACTACATGCTGAGTTTCCTGAACATAATCAGTGCTGTGATAGGTGGGCAGTAAAGGGCTTCTTTTTAATCATAAATAAAGACACGTTGTGTGAGACACCTTGGATTTCTAAGGGGTTTTGTTCATTATTCTAGAGTGGGAACATTAAACTGACTCATTTTTCACACACTGAGCCTCTAGCTGGGAGAGGTATCACTGAGCTGAAAGAACCACTTTTGTTTTCCTGCCTCTCCTTCAGAAAGCTTGCTCAGAATCCAGGAAGAGACAACATATGGTGCTACAAAGCAGATTTTAGCTTTCCATAGAGTAACTTCTAAGGTTTTTAATGTACCATTTTTGGTAGAGATTTCCTCTCAATCTTATGGATCTAATTTCTACAAAACATGAATGTAGCAGAGTTTTCTATTTTGGGGTCAGATTCTAGGGCTCTGATTTGGCATTTGGTTTATTTTGATGCAAAGATAATAATTTCTGACTAAGATAATTATAGTAACAGTGTAATCCAAATTGTGTGTGGTGGTTTGGCCTTGACTGGACACCAGATGCCTGCCAAGCCATCCTGTCACTCCACCCCTCCTCTTCTCATTTGGACCAGGGTGAAGAAAAAATAATTTGAAACTCATGGGTTAAGACAAGCACCTTAATGAAAAAGCAAAATGAAATGAAAAGAATTAAAAGCAAAGCAAGGCTGCACACAGAAGCAAACAAAGCAAAGACTGATTCTCTACTTCCCATCAGCAGGAAATGTCTGGCCTCTTTTCCAAGTGACAGGGCTCCAAATGTGTGGTGGTTGCTTTGGAGGACAATTAGATTCTCCCACAACCTCCTTTTTCAATAAAAGTGAAGCTGATGTCATATGGAATAGAATATCCCTTTAGTTAGTCCCAGTTGTGTCCCCTCCCAAGATCTTGTCCATCCCATCCCATTGCAGGGGAAATGTTGGAAAAACAAAATAGCTTTGGTGCCATGGGAGCCCTGCCCAGCAGTATCCACAACACAGTTGTGTTACCAGCACCTTTCCAGCTTCTGATACAAAGGGAGGGCTGTTAGGGGAAAATTGACTCCAGCTTATAATGACCCACTACAATCTCCACTACTTATTCCATGCCATTTGTGTCATGCTCAGGCCCCACAAAATATACATCTTAACTACTTCATCACATCTAATTCCAATCACTGAAATTTGCCAACACTTAACATCTTACTCTATGTACTTTAAAACCATCTTTATATCCAACATACAGATTAATACATTCTCATTAACTACTATTCCCTGTCTTTTAAAAGATAATATTACCTGGTGACACCTGGCAGGTGATGAGTAGAGCCTCATCTGTCAGGATGGATGTTTGGGACAGGAGAAGCAGTATGTTTGATTGTTGGGCACCAACACTGGCTAAGTTTAGGTCATCACTCTACTCCTGAGATTTTTGCAAAATCCACTCGTTGTTTCGGGTCATTCCTACTACATCACTTCCTGCAACATACAACTGGCATCACCCATTTCTTTGCCCCCAAGGTTGTCTTCATGTACACACCAGGTTTCCTTATCCTCCCAGACTACCCACCAAGTACACCCATGTCCTTGAGCAAAGACAGTCCCATGAGTGGGTTTGCCCTTTCCCAAATGAGGAACAGCCCCCACTGCTTTCCCCAGCCATTTCCCTGGTTGCACTACAGGGACTGTCTCTTCTCCCACTGTGTGTAGGGGTTTTGTTTGGGCAGGACCAGGACAAGTTAACAGATCCTCTGTTCTTAACCAGCCAAGAGGCTTCTTCTCAATTTATAACCCAGTGCTTCTGTCCCTCATTTCTCATCACTCAGCATAGTCTTTAGAAGTCCATTACAGCTTTCAGTCTTTTCAGGGGCTTATGGGTGATACTGTGTGTGATGCACCCACTCAGCACCAATGTTTCTTCACCCAGGAGTTCACAAGGTTATTTCAGAAATGTGTCTTGTTGTCTGATTTGATCCTTTCAGGAGTTCCATGTTGCCACAAAATTTGCCTTTTGAGGCCCAATATGGTGTGGCAGGATACAGGGTATGTTTCGAGCCAACCAGCAAGCTACTTCCCCCATGGTATGTAGCAATTACCTTGGTGTGTTGGGGTCAGTGGTCCCATGTAATTGATTTGCCAGCCCTCACCATCAAAAGCCACCTCCCTCTATGCCAGGGGGACTCTACCCTCATGGCTCTCTTGACTGCAGCCCACATTGCACATTTATGAGTTACCTGTGTGATGGCCTCTGGTCAGGTCCACTCCTTGATCACAGGCCATCTGTTTGTTGCATCTCTCCTTAGATGTCCTGATACTTCATGGGCCCATCAAGCTACATATAGCTCACCCTTATGCTCCCAGTCCAGGAGTAGCTGAGCTACTTCAGTATTGGCAGAGTCGTCTACCTGGTCATTGTTGTGATGTTTTTCAATTGTGCGGCTTTTGGGCATATGAGCATCCACATGATGTACCTTAGAGCCATGTTTTCCACTCAAGCAGTGATGTCCTGCCACAATGCAGCAGCCCAGATGGGTTTACCTCTGTGCTGCCAACTGTCCTTCTCCTGCAGCCACCCCCATGGGGCATTAGCCACCATTCAGGAACCAGTGTAGAGATAGAGCATTGGCCACTTTTCTCGTTCAGCAATCTCTAGATCTAGTTGGATCGCCTTCACTTCTAAAAATTAACTTGACTCACCTTGTCCTTCAGTGGTGTCAATGACTTGTCTTGTGGTACTCCACAAAGCAGTTTTCTACTTCCAATGGTTTCTATCACACAACAGGATCCATCAGTAAGCAAAGCTTAATACCTTTCATCTTCCTGTAACTCATTATATGGCAGCATCTCTTGGGCATGACTAATCTCCTCAGGGAGTGCTCCAAAATCTCTACCTTCTGGCCAGTTCATGATCTCTTCCAGGATCCCTGGAGAGTTGGGTTTCCCCAGTCAAGCTCACTGCATGATCAACGCTACCCTTTTGCTCCATGTTGCATTGGTTGCATGATCTGTAGACGGAATGTTTCCTTTGAACATCCAGAGAAGCACTGGGAAGAGGAGATGTGCCTCTGTACCATCAGCTTCTGAAAGCAGCTCAAATCTCCTCATATGCTGCAAGTATCTCTTTCAGTCAGGGTGTTGTTAGCTTCTGATCCCTGATATGTCTGGCTCCAGAACCCTAATGGCCAACCTTGAGTTTCTCCTGATGTTCTCTGCCAGGCACTCCAGATGAAACCATGATCCCCAGCTGCTGTATAGAGTCCATTCTGCATAGACAGTCTGTGTAAACATTCCCAAGAGCTACCGCATGAGCTATCTCCTGTTTGATGTGCTCAAAGGTTTGATTTTGCTCAGGGCCCCACTCAAAATGGATCTTCTTTTGAGTTACAAAATTACTAACCCAGAATATGCATTCTCCAGAACCCCACAAGGCACAAGAGAGCTTGTGTTTCCTTCTTGTTTACCAGTGGGGATGCAGTTGCTATCTTGTTCACAGAATCCATAGGCACATGACAGTGTCCATCCTGCCACTTTATTCCCAGCAACTGAATGTCTTGTGCAGGTGCCTTGTGGTTGCTTTTCTTTAGGGCCAAACCAGCTCTCAAAAGGATCTGAATTAGTCTTTTCCTTTCTTAAACATTTATTCTGCTTTGTTGCCACACACAGTAATGTCATCAATGCATTGTAGATGTTCAGGGGCATAACTTTTTTCTAGTGCAGTTCAAATTAGTCAATGACAAATGATGGGGCCGTGCTTCAGTCCCTGGGGCAATCAATTCCAGGTGTACTGGATATCCCTTCATGTGAAAGCAAACTGCAGCCTTCACTCTTCCGCCAAAGGAATTGAAGAAAATGCATTAGCAATGTCAACTGCAGCATACCACTTGACTGCTTTTGAACCCAGTTTGTACTGTAACTCCAATATACCTCGTACAGTAGCACTCTGTGGTGGCATCTCTTCTTTCAGGCCATGATAGACTGCTGTTAACCTCTTCTCTCCATCAGACTTTTGCACTGGCCGTATGGGCCTAAAAAGGTGAGTGGTTTTTACTGATGACACCTTGGCTCTCCAGTTGATTAATCAGCTCATGGATGGTAGCCAGAGAGTGCCATCGGTGCACTGTCATAGCAACTGCCCGCTGTTCTTCAACTCGTAGCAGTCTCACAGCAAAGGGATCTCCTGAGAGGCCAGGCAGGGTAGATAGCTGTTTGATCTTCTCTGTATTCACAGCAGCTACACCAAAAGCCCATCAGTGTCCCTTTGGGTCCTTGAAGTACTCACTCTTGAGGCAGTCTGTGCTAAGGATAGAGGGACTCTAGGCCAGTCACAATGGGATGATTCTCCCACTTATCCCCAGTTAAGCGCACCTCAGCCTTCAGTACAGATAATTCTTGTCATCCTCCTGTCACTCCTGAGATCCAAATGGGTTCTGTGCCTGGTGGTACCAGTGTACACTGTGCACCAGTATCTACCAAACCTTTATACCTCTGTGGGTTTGATGTGACAGGCCATTGAATCCACACAGCCCAGTAGTTCCTTTACTCTTCCTGGCCAGCAGCAGAGTTCCTCTGTTTCTGTTTCTGATCAGAATATTCCCTGGTTTTACCCTTGCCATGCCAGACCAGAAGTCCCCTCCTCAGGATCAAGGGGTGTCATCTTAGTCTTCCCATATCTGCTAGACCACTTATTACCTTCATGAGTTTCTGTAGTAACAACACTGATGACCTTCTTGGTGGCCTCTTCTTGAAAGCTGTTTTTCTTCTCAGTTTATGTACCCAAGCTTCCAGCTTCAGGGTGGGTTCACCATCTCACTTCCTCATGTCCTTCCCCTCTTCATGCAGGAAGAGCCAGAGTGTGCCACGTGGCATACGCCTGGGGCTCCCTTTCCTTCTGACTGGAGCAGGAGAGAACTGATTTCTTGAGGTGGCCCTGACATGCAGGGCACATAGCCTGTAGGCATGAGGAGGTACAAAGATTTTCTTCAAAGTTTTGAGGCCAAGAAGACACTGTCTCCACAGTTGGTGTGGTCAGACCAGAGACCTTCCATATGTCCATTTCCAGGTAGTACGTTACTGCCAAGATAGCAGAATATTCCACTGGGGCACCTTTAATCATCTTTCTCCTCATGGCTTGCTGTTTTCATGGAACATCCTCTGGATCATTGGGGCCCTTATCATCATCTAGATCACCAGAGATTACTTCCAACACTGCTAATACTCTCAGGTACTGTATGTTTCCATCTGCAGTAGTCCACTTTCCTGGGAAGCTGGACCTTATAAGATCTTCCTTGTATGGGTACCTTGCTTTCATGCTGGAAAGGAGCCATGTCCAGAGACTGAAAATTGCTGCCTCTTTTCCAATTCACCAATCTTGAAATAGGGACCCCAGCTGTTGGGCTTCCTTGCTTTCCAGTTGCTGAGTGTCAGCCCCATTGTCCCAGCATGGAAGCAGCCAGGCTGCAATCTGCTCCTCTGGCTCGTGGCTGTAGTCCTTCTGAATGTTCCAAAGTTCTGACAAGGTCAGGGACAAGGTAGTTTCCACCTCCTGTGTGAGCTCTCTTATTTCTTTCTCCAGTCTCTTCACTGGAGAGCCAGCTCCTTGATCAAGCTTTTTCTCTTTTTCTTCCTCCCTTGATAATAGAAGATACAGAACTCTTGTTCTTCTGGTCCAATTTTTCACTACCAGGGCAATTACTGTAGTTATTGATGTTGTTGTTTGGGTTCTTTTCTCAACCAAGGTGTTCTCAGAGACAGTGGAGGTCCCCAGCTAAACTACAGTCCTCTAAGAGTACAGAACTGTGGCTCTGTAGGCACAGGCCAGGGCCCAGTACAGTGCTAGAAGCTGTTGGTTTTCAGTGGGATAGACAAGACATCCTTCTACTAGGTGGTGTGTCAATTTGACAGGGCTGCTTGCCTGTTCTTCTGTAAAATTCCAGGTTATGGGAAGTGATAACTGTCCTAGGAACCTGTCCAAACCTAATGAAATTCACAAGGATGAGTGTGGAGTCCTACAAAGTGGGAGGAACAACACCATGTACCAGAGCAGGTTAGTAGTAGACTTTCTGGAAAGCAGCCCCAAGGAGAGATACCTTGGTGTTCTGGTGAACAATAAGGTTTCCATGGGACAGCAATGTGCCCTTGTGGCCAGGAAGGCCAATGGTAACCTGGGGTGCATAAAGAAGAGTGTGGCCAGCAGGTCAAGGTAGGTTCTCCTTCCCATCTACTCTGCCCTAGTGAGACCACATCTGGAGTATTGTGTCTGGTTCTGGTCTCACCAGTTCAAGAGGGACAGGGAAATGCTAGAGAGTCCAACGGAGAGCTACAAAGATGATAAGGGACTGGAACACGAGGAAAGGTTGGGAGCCCTGGGACTGTTTAGCCTGGAAAAGAGAAGACTAAGAGGTGATCTTATTAATGTTTGTAAATATCTGAAGGGTGGATATGAAGTAGAAAGGGACAGATTCTTTTCAGTGGTGCCCTGTGATAGGATGAGAGGTAATGGTAGCAAGGTGTAACATAGGAAGTTCCACCTCAACAAGAGGAAAAAAAATTTCATTGTGAGAGCAACAGAGCCCTGGAACAGGCTACCCAGAGAAGTGGTAGATTCTCCTTCTCTGGAGACTTTCAAGACCCACCCAGAATGTTTCTGCATTGGCGGAGGGGGTTGCTGGTCTCCAAAGGTCCCTTCCAATCCTTATCATTCTACGATTCCATGCTTCTATAATCTCCATGAGATAGCTCCCCAGCACAGTAACACCACCAAAGCTATCATGGAGCACATAGACATTATGTGGGTCAGCATATTCCTAAGTTCCCTCAGCCTTCCCACAAAATAACTCCCCCAGCACAGCAAAACAAGCAATACCAAGGCAAAGGACAGAGACATTGTTTGTATGGGTATATTCCTGAGTTTTAGTGAGGTAAGCAGAGTAGCCACCAAACTCTGTGACCTGTTCTTAATCTTGCCAGTTAAGAACTACTAAGCTATAGCACACTTAATGTGAAACTGCTGTTGTTGTGCCCCATACTGGAAGCCAAAAAGGGCTGTGGTAGTTTGACCTTGGCTGGGCACCAGGTGCCCATCAAGCTGCTCTATCACTCAACCCCTCCTCCTCTTCCTTTCCCACCCTCTAGGGTCAGGATGCCCTAGGGGGGAGTGATAAAGTCTCTTGGTGGGCACCTGGCATCCAGCCAAGGTCAAACTAACACATTATGTTTGAGTTCCAACATAGTACAGTGCTAGCTGGTCTTCCTTCATCTTAATATCTGGTTTATCTAGTTTTACAATGCATCATGTTTTGAATTTTACATCTGTGTTATAGTGATATTTTAGATATCACTTTCTACAGAACAAAGAATCATAGAATCTTAGAATGTATTAGGTTGGAAAGGACCTCCAAAGGTCATCTAGTCCAACCCCCTGCAATAAGCAAGGACATGTCTAACTAGGTCTGGCTGCTCAGAGCCTCATCAAACCTGGCTTTGAATGTCTCCAGGGATGGGACCTCTACCACCTCTAAAAAGAGGTACACAAAGAGTTTTTTGACAGTTGTTTTAGACAACTGGTTTTTTCCTACTGAAGTTCAAAGGCTTTTTCCTCCTTACAGACAGGTGAACTCTCTCTTGCAGTTCTTTGTGCATAGCCAAGGAAACAGATTTAATGAGTGCTGCATATTTGCACACAGAAAGAACTGAAATCCCCTAAGTAGGCAAATAAATCATTAGCAGGTAGAGGACAAAGAAACAATCTGATTCCCAAACTGAATTAATCTGAAAATAGTGCAAGTTATGAAGCTGTATTCTTTAACAGCATGCTGTAGCACTGAACAGTACTATGAGACTCTCAACTATGAAAATAAGTTCAGAACTTCTCTCTTTCCTCTTATTGATACTTATTAAGTTGGGTTTGTTTATTTTTTTTTATAGCCTCATTATGTCACAACTGTTATTCTAGAAAATAAAAGCTCCTTAATAGTTTTTGAGAAAATAATTTCACAAGTCCAGTGGTTTAATTTACGGGAATGAGGTTAACTTTGACATCTGGCTTTAGAGTTGTGAACTCAGGACATGGAATGGAACGGAACAAAAATGGGATGATGAATCTGATATGGTGCTGGTGGATTTATGGCTGGACTTCATGGTCTTAAAGAAACTTCCAACCAAAATGATTTCTAGTTCTATGTTTTACTGGTCTTCAAATAATTACCTGAAAATGAGTATAAATGGAAGAAAATGTAGGAATGCAATCAAGATGGTGACTGTATAGCAAACATGCTACATTTTTTTAAAGCTTAACTCAACATTTTCATGTATAACAGTCCCTTCTACAACATGACCTTTTGAGTAGCCTTACAGAGAAATCAGCTTGAAATACTTCTGTAACTACCTCTGTATATTATGAATAAATACATTAGGTCCACTTTATAAAGGCAAGGGTCTCTCTGTAAGCAGATTACAAATTCACTCTAACTGAGTATATGAATTACTATTCCAAAGATCATGTTATCTCTACTGTGATTGGACTGCTAGTGTGTCAGTAGAGCAGATATTTGTACTGCTTCATCTGCTTCCCAGAGAGCTTTGAACTATCTAGATGCTTCTCTCTATCCTTTTTATTTAGATACCTGTTGAAGAATCCTGACTGAATTGATTAGCTGAATAACTTGTGACTCCAGGGAAACTGCCTTTTAAAGGCAACTGCAGACTGTAATAGGTTTTGGCAGGGATTTAAGTGCCTGTAAGCAGTTATCATTATGATGAAGTATTAAACTACGGAGGGTTGGAGATACTATAAGCACGTGGTTTCTCAATTTTTGCTTTAATTTGGGAAGCCTGCTCAGGAGATTGCGAACTACATTAGCTATCACTGGGTTATCTCACCCAAGGAAAGCCATCTGAGAATTAATAACATTTGTCTTGAAGCCATTGTTATGTGCCACATGGTAGAATTTGCAGTTTTAATATAGATTCTATCACCAGCTTCCACTGTTGTATAATCTTAATTACCACTAAGTGTGTAGCACCAGTGAATAAAAGGTGTTAAATGACATGTGATCAATAATTTATTTGTTAGCACAGTATTGTTTACTATGAAATGACCTTGATGGGAAGTACCTTATAAGTAACTTCATTATTTTTTGCCATATTGTTTACTGAAGAAAAAAGTAAATTTCACTAACGTGATTTTTTTCTGATAACCAATTGTTTTTTTTATTGAATTGTGAAAAATGAAACCTGCAGGCTGTGAGCTGCAGTTTCAAATGGTACAGCAACCGTTCTCAAGAACCAGGAATAGGACTCACTATTGTAGGTCTCAACTTTGGTCTTCGCAATTATCTGCCCCCAGTTCTGAATTTAAAACAACTGGGAAGTTGCTCACTGTTATATTTCAGTACTAACTGACCAACCCACTCATATGATACTTTGATATTTGCTCATGGTATTTCTGTTACTCAGTTCTTTGTGGTGCTGGATGGGTTCAAAACCAGGACTCTTAATCGTGGCAGCTAAGTTTCTGTATGAGATGCTATATGTATTGCTGCTGCATTCAAGATTCACTAGGCTATACTAATAATCCATTCAAGTGTCTGCATTTATCCCAACAGAAGCAAAGTGAAAAAATAAAGTGTAAAGGTTGGGGAACCTCTTTACCTGGATCATCTTTCAATTATTTGCCTTGATGGTGGCACCAACATCTTGGGCATGTGTTGCACAAGTGATACTCTTATAACCCTATGTGGAAGAGGACAAAAATATATAAGGTTATGTATTGGAAAAATGACCTAACCACATAGAATTAATTTCTTGGGTAAAAACAATGGCTTGGGAAATACTTTTTTTGGTCTTTTGTTCAATATTCTGACGTGTATTCCTTGATGAGAAAAACAAGGTGTCATTTGCTATATGGCTAATGTTTGAAATGCTTCTACATTTAGGACAGGGACTGGCACTATAAGGCATGGCAGAGCCTTTTTTTTAAAATGGTCACATTCCTCCCGGTGTCGCTGTCAGACAGGCTAAAACCTGCCCAAGTGTGACACAGCAGCAACCCCTCCTGTGTGGAGCAGCCTTTGCCTTCGCTAGCCAGCTGTGTGAGACACAGACTTCTTCCACCTGAATGTCTCGTCTATTGCAGCACACCTATTTCTGAGCTGATAATTAAATACATTTTATTCTTCAAAAGCTTCATTAGGGAAATTGTTATATAAAACATTAACTCCAAGAGCCAAAGGATAAAAATAATAGTGTTTTGGCTGAATACTCATCTCTAGGGAAGGGCAAATTGTTTATTAGCATACGTTACCCAGTAATTTACTGTTCTCTGGCATTACAGATCTGTTTTCCTGAAATCTCATTTAAAGGTGGAGTTAAAGAGAAGAAACAGTTCAAGATGTATCTCTGAACTTCAGAGGCAAGCACTTCTTTATCTTACATTAAAGTCTGGAAAGCTGGAAATCAATGGTAACTGTATTTCACTCTTCCCTGGCACTATCCTTACAGGTGCCTCAAACCTCCTTAAATGCAGTAGTGAAGTCCCGAAGTCAACATCAACTGTTCACTTATTCAGGGGAGCATTATAGTGGTAATGACATGGTGGCATATAAGTTTAGAAATGAGAGACTGCCCAAGGAGGTGATTGAATCACAATCCCTGGGTGTATTTAAGGGTCGTTTGGACGGTGTTTTGAGGGACATGGTTTATGGGTGAACTTTGTAGAGTAGTGCTGATAGTTGGACTGGATGATCCCAGGGGTCTTTTCCAACCTGAATGATTCTATGATTTTTAACACACTTATCACCAGAAGTATGCAGGATACTCATATAATCCCAGAATATAAGCCTCTTTCTAGTTTATATGTGACTGTATTCACTCGGAGCTATTAGTGCTTATTATTATTTGTTTGATAAATAAGGGATATCCATTTGCCCCATAAAGTATAAAGACATACCTCCTGTCAGTTTGATGCAGGTACTTAGTTTATTGTCTTTATTGTTCTATTGTAAGGTTTCATGATGTAGTGCTTTGCTATGGTATTAAATCTTTGTAGGTTGAAAAAGCAAGTTGAGGGTCTTAGCTGAAGGAAAGGGTGTATAGGATCATGAAGTAACAGCAAAAGCAGACAGAAAATTACAGCAATCAGAAAAAAAGTCAGAGATGGAGAGCAGGAAATCTAAAAATGATGAATCAAGCATTGCTGTTCCAAAGCAGGCTTAACAAACACTGGCTGATGGACCCCATCTTGCCTGGTACCTTCCTTTCCACATTTCTTGGTTAGCTGTGTTACTGATCTTTGTGGGTTTGGTTTGTTTGGTTGTATTTTATTTTTTTTTTAATCTATACCATAGCTGTGTAAGGCAACTTGCTGGAAGGCAGCAACTGGTCACTGACTGCAGAAAAAGGAATCATCTTGAAAGTGAGGATGAGAAATTCAAAGCCACCAGCAAAGGAGGTAGTGAAGGCAGGGTGAAAGATACAGGCAACATTGCAAATGAGAGAGAGGGCCTGAAGTCAGTGTTTGGGATGCTGGGTATTAAATTGTGAACACTGGGGAAGACAAGGTTGGACTATTGCAAATGGGAGTTTTGTGCAGAGTACACAAAATAGGATAGATTGAAAAAGCATGTTTTTGACTATTGTATAAAAGAACAAATGGATTAGAGAATTACTGAATGAAGAGAACAGGGAAGGGAGACAAAGAAGAGAGAATAAGCAAGGCAGATAAAGCACAGACAGACATACTTACTATGAAACAATACTGTCCTAAACCTCAAAATCTGTTAAGAGTTCATTGATGGAAGCACAACTCCAGCAGCAAGACAGGCTGTCAAATCTATTCATTGTTATTGAGGAAAAAACTACCATCACAAAGGAAAGCAACTGAAAACAAAAGAAACATTCTTGTTTTGGTGGTTGTGTTTTAGTTCAGGCTTTCTTTACTAGAAATTGTCCCAATGTCATTCAGCATGTTTTGTGTAAAACAATAAAAAACCCCACATAAATATGTTTGTTCTGTGATTTTTTGTTGTTGGTTTTTTTCTTTTGTTTTGTTTTTCAAAACAGCTCTGATGTATTAATCCATGCATTTCAAATCTCTGTATTTGTAACATTTACGTCAGCCAGTATTTGTGTAAGTACTCTAGCTTGCATGCTGATTGTATCACTAACTCTTCTGGTTGTTTACTGCCTTCTTTCTGAACAATAAATACTGAAACTTCACAGACAGGCTAACACTTATGCTATGTTATTCCATGCTATTTTGTTCTTACAGGAAATAGTAAGTATAAAGCATACTTTGCCCAACTCTTTTTATGAGTCCTTCAAATTTGAAATTTCCTAATTACTGAAGTGAGAATTTCGTCTTTTCTGAGTGTGAGGTAGTTTATTTTGAGGCCTTTTTTTGAATCTGTGCTAAGATGTTGTTATTTCAAAGTCTGCTGGGTTTGAAAATAGCAGGTTATTGTCTTCGGCTTACAAGGGCCCTCAGCTAATCAGAAAATATATTTTGAATTCTATATGTAAGCTGCTAAGAAAAGTTGTTTTCCAAGGTGGGCTTAAATACAAGGATACCATGGTCTTTCAATATTTCCCTACCAGAGATCCAATGAGTTCTGAATTACAGCGGATATGAACCAAGTCAGTAAAATTAATTTTCCCCTTAAATACCTATACACCAACATGTATTTTCTATAGCATCTCCATGATTTTTGAATTTGTTTAAATTGTTTATCTAATAGATCATTCTGTAGTTTCTTACTCCCTAGCGCTGAGGTGAGTTAGTCAACCTTTGTTAAGGTTCAGTAAATCAATAGAGCACAAAAGGAAATATTTTTACTCTTGTTTTCTCATTCTGGTTTAGCACTTCTGCTGTCTGAACTCTGTGTAGTTCTGTGTAATTACTCCAGAATGATATTGGCTGGAAGTGGAGTATCTGGGTCTGTATGTGTCTCTGACAGGCCTATTAGTTAACACTCAAGGTATTAATTTTTACTTTCATCCACCAAGATTGGATTAATACAGTGAACACAGTCAAAGAACAAATCATGTTCTTCTGCCCATAGGAGATCAATGTGTTCTTACTCTGAATGACAATGACAGAGTAAGATGACAATCATGGAAATGACAGTCATTTCCATCTCCTTCCTCTACCCAACTGGTTACTCAGATTTCGAATCTATTTAGCACAGGTGATGCAATATACCTTTGCACTATGGACTTTGCACAAAATGACCCCAGCTGATTTTCCTGGAAGCAAATTAGGGATACTGATGGCACTGCATCACAGACGTACTGGTGGGGATGGGAAGCAGCAGCACGTGACCAGGAAAGGAGGGGTATGGGTAGGGTGGCACTGATATGGGTCTTTAGCAAAGGCAACTGCTGTCAGGTTGGACAACGGTCACAGTCTGCCTCACTCAAGTACTAAATGGTAGAGGAGATGTAAATGTGCATATTTACTGTCTGAAATTACTCAGACAGCTGTATGACCAAACACTTAAGAATCAAGCAATGCTGATTTCTTTACACTTCTTTTTAATCACAGGAAAGACACCGGCTGCTCAACCTTATGAATGGTGCAATAAATAATGTAGCTGGTCACAGCTGTTTATGAGGGCATACCCAGAGATATGTAAGTGCTAGAAAGTGTGGAAAGACAGGTAGTGTAGGTTATTCAAAAAGTCCTGCACTTGGGTGGCCTACCTCATGACACATGCTGTCCAGTAAAACCCGAGGTACACAACTTACTTATCAGACAACCTTAGGAGAGGAACAGGCCAATTGCATGTGACTTAGAGGAACAAGAAGAAACACTGAGTCTATGACAGAGGTGTGAATGTGTATTTTCCATTGTTTGGCTCATTTACTATTCTGTAATTGTGGTCTCACTAGGACAAATAAATTTTTGTAGTAAAATTGACTTTTTTTTTTTTTTCCTCAAGAACCTATATTGAAAGTAACAGCTTGGCAGCAACTTGCGCAGTGCTTCTTGTGTGTTGTTATTTGTATTGATGCCAAAAGACTGTCAGTGCCCTGAGCCAGATGCCACTGTTTGCTGATACCTCTGAGCCAGTATACACTCACCCACTGCAGCAATTCACACTTAAATTGCATTTTCATATGTGTTATATAATGGTATGTGATCCAAAGCAGTGGGGAAATGCCCAGAGATTCCAAATAAAGTTCATCACAACAGAGACACTTTAATTCTCTAGACAATTTCTTGATCACAAGTTGATTGGATAGCCTTGGCTGCTAATAATTAATGTTTGATGAGGCCTATTTTCTAACTACTTTCTTAATAAGGTTGTCAAGACAATTTCAGCACATAAAAGATGTGTGTTTCACTTGCTCAAATTGCACATCCTCGTTACTCTGCAACAGTGACAAACTTTTGCAGCACTTAATGTTACACTTTTCATCCCTAGTAAGGACACTGCAGTATCCTGTCATGAGACTGTGATCATTAGCCTGTGTGCAAACTGACAACATTTTTTATGTCAAGTTCAACATAGGGAGGAATAGTTGTCCTAGGGCTTCCACATTCCCTGATGGGACTAGTGTAGGGTGAGCATCCACTAGAAGAACATTACCTCACCCAACAGCAGTGTCACACAGCTTTATGTGGTGGTATCACCAGGGAAAGTAGCAGCTAGCAAAAGTGATGAAATAGCTAGAGGTTTAATTTTTTCACTTTGAAGGTATTTTATGGAAGGATTTTACCTGGGGATGATGGGAGCAGAACTGTTCTGCTGCATGGGGCACTTTCCCAGGCAGAGACAGGAAAGGGCAGTAGGGAAATCCAGCACTGATCTGAGCTTTCCAAGTCCAGACTCCCAAGCACCCTTCTAGCATAGCCCAGCACACCATACCAAAATAATTTAGTGGCTAAAGCAGCATAGCTGTTACATACTCATCCATGCTTGGGTTGTATTGTAATGAGTTTTTACTTGTTGAAAAACACTATCAAGAGAGAAAAAAAGAAAGCCATGTTCTGTGATTTGGACATTAATATATCTGTTTTTCTAATGTGATTCAAATACATCTGTTTTATTTAGTATATTCTCGCATGCTGTGAAAGAAAGAATGAATCAATTCAAATCAGAATAAATACCTGCACTCTGGAAAACAAACTAAAGACTGCTCAATCTGAGAACTGAAAAAAAAGGTAGGCTTCAGAAAGACAGATTAGAAAAAAACACAGTATAGAACATTTTCTAGCTGTTACTGTATATCTCTAACAGAAAAAGAGCCACATTTTTTTCACCAGATGCATAAACATAAATTGAATTTATAGTATTAGCTTAAACACCTTATTATAAATAGTAAAACAAACCCAGGATTTGATGGCTCTGCTTCTTACAGCAGAGCTGATTCATGAGAAAAAGTGAATAGGGAAAGAAAACCGGTAAGCTGAGAAAGTTATGTTGGTGCCTGGAGACTAGTTTCAATGTTCAAAACAAGGACTAAGCACTTACCCAGAAGCATACTTGCTGTGACAGACATGGTTCCAAATTTAACTTAAGGCTGCACAACTTTAAAAAAGAATTTGGTTACAAAGAATCACAGAATAGGCTGACTTGGAAGGTACCTAAGGATTATCTAGTTCCAGACCTGTGCCCCCTTCCCCTCAATGGGCAGGTACACCTCGCACTAGACCAGGTTGCTCAGAGCCTCATCCTACCTCAACGTCACAGAATCACAGAACCACAAGAATCACAGAATGTTAGGTATTGCAAGGGACCTAGAAGATCATCTAGTCCAACCCCCCTGCCCGAGCAGGATCACCTAGAACAAGTCACCCAGGAACACATCCAGGCAGGTCTGGAATGTCTCCAGAGAAGGACACTCCACAACCTTCCTGGGCAGCCCCTTCCAGAGCTCTGTCATTCTCACTGGGAAAATTTTTTTCCTTGTGTTTCCCCTAAACCTCTTCTGCTCCAACTTACTCCCATTGCCTCTTGACCTGTCATTGGATGACATCAAGAAAAGTCTGGCTCCATCCTCTCTACACTCACCGTTAACATACTGATAGACATTGATTAGGTCCCCCCTCAGTCTCCTCTTCTCCAGGCTAAAGAGACCCAGCTCTCTCAGCCTCTCCTCAGCAGGGAGATGCTC
>JANHGL010025264.1:0-11627 GCA_024611195.1 Ceyx melanurus
ACGGGCGGCAGGGGCGGGGTCGCGGCACCGCCTCCCGGGAGCCGGGGAGGGTTGGCGGGGAGATGGGGGGGGGGTGTTGGCGGTGAACGGGACACCGGGCGGAACCGGCGCTCCCCGGGGGGATATCCCCGCTGAGCGATGCCGCTGCTCCGGGAGTCCCCGCCCCCGGGAAAAGTACCGGGAAAACCCCCTCAACCCTCCGGGGACGCGGGTATTGTTCTGAAAACCGGGTCACGGGAGAAATCCCGCACGATTCCCCCTCCCGCTGCACCCCCCGGGGGGTCCGGTCCCCCCAGGGAGCTGCAGGCCCCGGAGTGATGCGAAAAACCCGAATAATGCGAATAATGCGAATAACCGGAATAATACGAATAACCCGAATAATCCCAATGACCCGGCAAAGGGCCTCTAACTCCCCGGGGCCGTTAGCTCCGGGTGCCTCCAGGTGCTGGGGTACAGCCCTGCTGGGCAAAGGTGGCCCCGGGGTGACCGGGCAGGACCACGCCAGGGGGGTAACTGAAATGGCTGCTCCGGGAGGATGGCTGTACCCCCAAACTCCCAGCTCTGCCAGCAGACTGGAACCACCGGTGTCTAAAATGGCCGTGGGATGGAGTATCTGAGGCAGGGGTTACCCAGAGGTTTCCAAGAGGCAAACAAGGGGGTGCCCAGCAGCGCAGAGCCGGGGCGGCGGGCGGGAGAGCGGGAAATGGCGGCGGGTTCCGAGCTGCCCCGCGGAGCCGCCCTCCCGCCTCCCGCACAAAGACCCCACCCGAGCGGCCCCTTCCCGGCCCCGCCCCCCTCCCCCCGCCCCGCGCCCACCGCAGCCGAGGCGACGGAGGCGCTGAGGGGGGTGCGTAGCCCACCCGACCCCCCGCTGCCCCCCGAGCAGCCCCCCCGGCGCCTGCGGGTCTGGGGGTCCCCACGGCCTGGCCGGGGTCAGTGGCAGGGGTTGGGCAGGGCAGAAACCCCCGGGTGTGATCTGTGACCCGCGGTCGCCAGGCTCCGTTTCCTCCCGGAGCCGAAGGATTTGACTCTCCAGAAAGTCGTTTTCCCCCCATAGATGCACTAGGGGCTCAACTGTGACCTGCCCCTACGTGCCCCGCGTGGCCCTGCTCTGGCAGGGGGCCCGGACTCGGTCATCTCCAGTTCTCCCTTCCAACCCCCACCGTTCTGTGCTGGTTCCACCCCAGCAGCGAACCCTTCCCGGGGCCTGAGAGGGCTCTCGGGGGTTACAGACCTGGCAGGGAGCAGGAGGAAAGGCTGAGTGTTGGAAAAGCCATTTTCACCCTTATAAGGGCAGGTCACACGTCTAAAGCATCTCGGGTTTGGAGCTCCTGGCCTGAAACTGAAATGAGCATCAGTGAGCAGGGGCCAGGTTCTGTCACCCACACCAGAGATATGTCATCCACACCACCTCATTTCCAGAGCAGTGGGGAACCCACAACATCCCTCCCCACTTCCAGCCACGGGGCCGTTTAACGACAGGTTTCTCCCACCCTCCTCCAGGCTGTTTTTCCAGCATCACTTCCAGCAGTGCCATAAGAAGGTAACAAAAAGCCCCTTTCCAACACAGCCCTGACCTCCCTCTGGCAGCTCCGTGTCTCCCGCTCAGCTGGGCTACAGGGATCTGCGTTTCCAGCTCCCTGCTCACGACAACCTGTGGATGCTCAGATGCTAAACCTGTTCCTGGCAGCACCCATGGACAAGATCCATGCCCTCTGAGGTCCCAGCCCAGCACAGGGGACAGCCCCTCACTGTAAGTCACGGGCTGGCCAAGGAGAGGCCCCAGCCAGTCGCTGCCTGTGACCAGCAGCAGCCTCAGAAGCAGCAGAGGCAGAAAACAACCCCCAGCCAGAGAAGCAGTTACTCATTCAGCGACTGCCAGAACCCACCGCGTCCTGCCCGCGGCTCAGCTGGCTCTGTGCTGAGAACAAGCCTCAGTTCTAGACCTTTCTGCAGGGGAACTCTGATTCCCTCTCAGACTCATGACTATTTGGCCTCCTTTTAAGGTCCTTTCTTCCTCTCCAGCCAGAGCAGCTCACAGAGGAGCTGGTGTCAGAGACAAAGCCCCTTGAGCTTTGGGTTTCCAACTATGAGGCAACAAGGCCGCGAGGTGGTTACTCTGCAGTGATCCAAGAGGATGATGAGTTTTAGTTTCCTCCCTTTCAAGCTCTTTCAGGCATTTCTTTTCCATGGATTGCAGTTCTGATTGAAAACACTGCTCTGCCATCTGCTGAGTGCCCCATGCTGGGAGGAAACAATATCTGAGCTGTCCTGCCAGCAGAGACATCAGCTCTGCGTCGGAAAACTGGAAGCATTGTTGGGTGCAGAGCAAACCTCCAGCGGCTTCCCAGCCCGTGGGAAGAGGGGAGTTTGGCCTCAGTGGTTTAGGAGTAACCAAAGTCCAGCATGGATGTGAGAACTACCAGCTGATAAACATGGTCCCAACAAGGCTGGAGAAGGGGGGACAGATGGTCTCACCAGTGCCAAGGGGGCAAAGAGATCCCTGGGAAGGCAGCAGAGTCTCCCCACCACAGCTGCTGTGCTTCACACTCAGCCCTTGGCAGCACCTGCTGGGGAAAACACCCGTGGGGCTGGTCCCACTAAACCACAAGAAGCAGCACAAGAGGCACAAGCTCCCCACAGGTTTCAAAGGCTCATGGGAACAGCAACGTGCTTAGCCTGGGTTTGGGGGGGTGCACCTTGGGCTTCTCCTTCAGCAAAGCCCCCTAGCTCCCCTCCACACTCACCAGCTAACGAGGCCACGTCTGCTGTGTCTGAGGGACTTGTGGCTCCAGAGTCATCCCAGCTAGAGGAGATGCAGCTGGAGAGGAGATGCAGCTTCTTACTGCTCCTACAACTCCCAAATAATTGGGGTAAAACCAGGAAAAACCCCAAGGCTGGGGAGTAAGAGAGGGAGCCTGTGTGGCTGAATGCAGCAGGAGCAGAGGTGCTAGCAGTGGCCTGAGATGGACACACTGAGCAGCCCCAGACCACATCCACCCTCTGCTCTATCAAAACAGCACCAGCACTATGTGAACCCTCCTCACCTCGACCCAAAGGTGTGGGGCAAGAGTGCAGCAGTCCAGGGGGGAGCAGATGGGTGTGTGGAAAAGCAGCCTGAAAACCAGCAGAAAGGTGAACTGGAAGACTGGGAGAGAGGCCAAGAACCCATCAGGCTGTTCCCTGCAGTGAGGGCGAAGCTGGCTGAGGCTCAGGGCAGGAACCTGCCTGAGCTGCTGCCACCTGCCCTTCTGCTGGGGTAGGGGAGCTGCTGGAAGGGACCCAGGGGCTGGGGAGCCCTCAAGGTGAGCTGGGCAGCCAGCAACAGGAGACAGGAGAGTCCTGTTTCTGGTGATGCAGGGGGAGGGCAGCAGAGAGCTGCAGCCTGCCCTGAACTAAAGAGCTTTAAAGACTTGGAGGGACCAGAGGGGGTTTGTTGGGAGGCAAGAGCTGGGCTGAAGCTTTTGGTACCTCGTGGAGAGTTGTTTTCAGCAGGGCCATGGTGCTGTGAAAGCTGCTGCCTTTGGACACTGTCAGAAGCCCAGTGAAACGGATCGGTAGGGTAGGACAGGATCCAGCCAGGAGCTGCCTCCTGCCACAGCCCTGCCTGCAGCACCCTGCTCTGGACCCAGACACCCAGAGCTGCAGGACCAGCTCAAGGACACCCAGAGCTCCTTCAGACTGGGCCCTGGCCCAGGCTGCTGAGATAAGCACCCGCTGCTGCAGCTGGCAGGGAGGGTGAGGAGGGACCAGTGGATGTGACCAGCTACAACTGCTTCCCAAGGAGCACTCACTCCCAGCAAGGGGAAGTCAGGAGAGGGGGAAAGCAGAGCCCAGGCAGTGGGGGCAGCTGGGGGCTGTCACCAAACACCTCCTGGCTTTTGCACGGCAAGAAACACCAGAGATCACGGGCTGGCTCCTCCTGTCCATGGGCTCCAGACAACTCCCTGCTGCAGGGAACACCTGAGCTCAGCAGGATGGAGCTTCTCCAGCAGTTTGCTGGAAGCCCAGGGGCTCTGCCTGACTTAACAGGCATGGGAATGAGAGCCAGACGTGCCTCGCCCTTGAGTCATCCTCCCCATCCCCTGCCTGCCCTGGGGGGTGACAGAGCCCCATGGCAGGTCACCCATGGAGGCAGGACAGGGGACATCACCAAGATGTTTCTGTTGCAGTAGATGGGCACTTGCAGACAGGGCACCCCAGGGGCACCTCAGGGGCACCTCAGTGTCACGTGTGGCCTCTGGTGCCCAAAGGGATGAGGCTGGGCAGTGACACAGCAGAGCAGGGGAAGGCACCTCACCCCCACCAGCTGACAACGGGCATCACGGGCACCTTACCTGAGGGTGAAGCCTCTGGCTACACAGGCCACTGTTCACATCAAACACAGGAATCATTTCTTGAGTCCTGGTCCCTGGGGGATGAAATAAAAAGGGTATGATCAGATCTTCAGAGGACAGACAAGCCCATCCATTCCCTCCCCACACACCCCCCAGCCTGGAAAAGCCACCTCGTGACACCTGCTAAGCAGCTGCAATTCCTGTACAAGTCATGGAATGCTTCAAAACGGTGGTTTACCCTGGGAGGGGAACGAGATCAAAGGAGGGACCAGGAGTTTGTCAGATGGAAAGTTCCCAGGTGATGCCAGACTATGGAGTTTGGGTCACCAGGCAAACCTGCAAAACCCCTTCTCAGCTAAATGAGAGGGAAAAGCCACCGGTTGTAGCTGGGGAAGTTCAGAGTGGACTTGAGGAACAGCTTCTCCAGCAGCTTCTCCAGCAGCTTCTCCAGCAGGAGGGTGATGCTGCCCTGGCTCCAACACCCAGGTCTCCATCCCTGGGACAAAGCCAGGCTGAGCTGGCACTGCTCATAGTCCTGTCTCCAGCAGCAGGCAGGACCTCCAGAGGTCTTTCCAGCCAACAGCTCCATGATAAGTCTGAGTCAAGTCAGGAGGAGGGTTCCTTCTGACCTCCAGGCTCAGAAGTTGTCGTTTACCTGCCAGTTGCCAGAGGAGGAGAGCGAGCAAAGCAGAAATTATTTTCTTCACCAAGATGCTAAGAAGCCTTTATTTATTAATTTACAGCTCTTTTTATACCCTTTTAACTTCAAGGTAATTGGACAAGAAGCCAGCCACCCCCTGTGGTGATTGGCTGGGGTGCCACAGCACCCAGTCACATCTTTCTGCTGTGTTACAAACAAATGCCATCAAGGTCCCAGCTGGTGGGAGTCTGTGATGCCCCAGGAAGGCAAATTCCACGCAGCAGTATTTTAACATCCACAACAAGTGACACTTGTCTACATTTTTGTCAGCTTAACAGCACCCTCCCAAGCACCCCTGACAGCCTCCTGCTCCCACTGGCTCCATGGGCTCCCGGGGGCAATACAGAAATGAGACCCCAGCTCTCCTGCATTCACTGGCTGAAAACAAGGTGACTCAGTAAGTTTAATAGCATTAGAAGACTTCAGATAATTCTTACTTGTGCCTCAGTTTCCTCCCCCACTGATCCTGAAAACAGACAACAGGAAGCTTAATGAATGGTTTCAAACCAGTGAGTGAGTGAGCTCTGGAGATGAAAAGGCAGACATGGAAAAGCCAAGCACTCCATACATTTGCATTGTTACTGCTGCTAAAGAGCCCAAAGGTCCCAGCCAGGCTCAGAGTCCTGCACAGCTGGTCCCTCTGCAAGGATAAAACTAAAAGGAAAACCCTTGTCCTGGAAAGCAGAGCACACGTGCACTCTCCAGGGCTCCCTGCCAATGCCCACGAGGCCACGGGAGCCCCCCATGGGGGGCTGAGCCCCAGCACCCATGTGTGGGCTTGACCACCACACTGCTTCAGAGAGGGCACGAGCTGCTGCTGGAATCTGAGAGTCATCACAGACTCATTCAGGTTGGAAATGACCTTTAAGCTCATCAAGTCCAACCATCTACTAAATACTATCAGGTCCACTAAGCCATGTGCTGATGTGCCACATCTGGATGGCTTTTGAACCCCTCCAGGGGTGGTGACTCCATGCCCACCCTGGGCAGCCTGTGCCAGGGCCTCACCACTACTCTCAGTAAAAAATTTTTCCTACTATCCAACCTAAAGCTCCCCTGGTGGTTCAGCTCCATCACCTCTTGTCCTCTTGACCAACACACCCCTCCCTTCAGGGGGCTCTCGAGAGCAGGAAGGTCTCCCTGAGGGATACAGGCTGTTGGTGTTGGCCAACCTGGGGAGCAGGTCCCCTGACGGGCTGAGCTCCCACCTCAGCAGCCCCCGTGCTGGGGCTAACCCAGCTGAGGACGGGGCTCAGAGCCCCGTGGGCAGCGGGCACCGCTCGGGGACACGTCTCTGCCCACGCAGGAGGTTCTGCAGGAGGAGCCCACCCTCTGCCCAGGCTCCTGGGAACATGGCCAGGCTGGGATCAGGCAGCTCAGAGCCTGAGCCCAACGGGGCGTGCAGGGACCTGGGCAGAGGAGAGGTGCCAGCAGGCCGGGCCCGTTGCACAACACAGATCTCCACAGACCTCCCAGTGCCCCTGTCCCTTGGCACCCTCTGTGCCAGGGCTGCTGTGGCAGGTCCCTCTGAGCCACCCCAGCAGGTCTGTCCCCCTCGGGGGGGTCCAAGCAGTGGCACCTCCAACCCCAACAGCCCCAAGGTCCCCAGAGGGGCCTCCAGCACCTACACCCCTCATCATGCCCACACCCCATTGGCCAGGCCAGCACCTGCCACGTCCCAATTGGTTCCTGCAGCTGCTTGTCAGGCCCCTGGGTATTTATGCGGGCGAGGCCCAGAGCTGCCCGTCCTGCCAGCACTGGGGAGCAGAGGAGACAGGTAAGGTGGGGCTGGTAGGGAGGTGGTGGTGGAGTTTGGGGGCTCCCCGAGGTTGCCCCTCACCTCGGCTGGCTTTCTGCGGCCCTGCCAGGGGTGGGAAGCGGAGGTTGGGCTTGGGAAGGGCTCCAAGGCTGGAGCACTGAGGCTAAAATCTACCTGTTGAGGGGCTGCCTTTGCCCGTCGGTGCCCATGGGGCTTCTCCAGCTCCTGGGGAAAGCTCTGGGCTGGGTGCAGTGTCCCTGCTGCTCTGCCCAGCCTGTGTGTGGTGGCCGGGGGGGTGCCTTGGCTCTTCGAGGCCAAAGGTGACATCTGAAGGTGTTGTGCTGCATCTGCTGGGCATTTCAACTGTCAGGTTTCAAATCCTTCCCTAAAAGCTTCAAAATCTTCCCTAAAGGCTTCAAATCCTTCCCTAAAGGCCTTTTCCAAGCTCAGAGCTGCTCCTGGGGAGATGCTCTTGGCCAGACGATGGGTGTTTGACCTGTGACTGGCAGCTCTGGGGCTGCCAGCCCTGCTCTGCCCACTGCCTGCTGCAGGAGGGGGCTGCAGGAGGGGGCTGCAGGAGGTGGCTCAGCCCCACGGGGCCAGCACATGATGGGGAAGCGACGGGTGCTGCAGGGCACTGTGGAGGGAGGATGGATGGATCATTGGGGCATTCCCTTCCTGTTGACAGTGCTGCCAGCCCTGCCTGTAGCTATTTCACATGATCACTTGGTGTAGGCAGGATAATGGGGGTGGCCTGAGTGACAAGGTGACTTCTCTCTTGCCCAAGAGCAGCATGTGGAGGGTGCAGCCCTTGCTGGAGGGAGCTCTTGGCAGGTGAGTTTAGTGCTTCTCAGGCCTAACAGGGCTCTTCAGTCTGGTTGTGAGTACCTGCAACTGCACGTGGCAGGGAAGGACTTCAACTGCTGGGGCTGGTTCTGCTGCAACTTCCAGATGACAACGTGTGCTCCAGAGCAACCAGCTGCTGCCTCTGCCAGTTCCAGCTTCTGACTGGAACACGGGGCTTTGGTCACCTGGAGAAAAAACAGTAAATGGAAGAGTCCTGGAAAGCTCCAAAGCTGTTTTAAAGTCTTTCCTAAAACAGCTCCCCATCCTGGTGTCTTATCCACTCCCATGGAGTTATGGAGCTAGTGACAGCCACTGGCTGTAGTGCTCAACTCCCATGGGAGGTGTGGGGTGGGAAGCCTGTCTGCACCCCCAGCAGCAGCAGCTTGAATCCCTGAGGCTTTTCAGACAGGTCAGATGGGCACCTGTGGCAGCGAATCTGAGCCCAGCATCCTAAGGGCAGAGCTGAAAATCATCTGATCCTCCTCCTCAAACTAACTCTGCCCTCAGAGCCTTTGCCAGGGACACCCCGTGACTCAGTTCTGGGCTCCTGGTAACTGGGGCATCAGTGGCAGATCTTGACAAACAGGTGAAGAAGAGTTTTGACCACAGATGGCTCCCTCTGCCCTGCCTAGCCCTCCTGCTGGGATCTAAAGCAGCAAGTTTAGCTTTGTTCTCCTCACCAGCCACCAAGGCACTGCCAGTCCAGCTGCTGCACCCTGCTGGCCCTGGCTCAGTCCATCCTCTCAAGGCAAAACATGTTGGGAGGGAGAAAAGCCTCCTGCATGACGAGATCCCACCTCTGTGTCCACAGGACAACGTGAAGAGCTGGACAGAGCTTGGTGGGGCAGAGCTGCTTTCCACAGGGGCAATCACAGCAAGAGAGAAGGTGGAGAAGGAGCTCTGTGCACACCAGGCCTCCTCAGAGCACTTCCAGGTTCTCCTCCAGCAGTGAGCTCATGTTTCTGACGTGGCAAGGGAGTGAAATCATCAGCTGGTTGCTTTCACACCGAGCTCATCACTCCATGCTGGTGGTGTTTCTGTTCCTCTGCCTGGTGGTTCCCACGTGTGGGCTCTGCCCCTCGGGACTCCCACGAGGCAACTACCCGGGCAAAACCTCTGCCCTTCTGAAACCAGCCACCAGGCACTGCCAAGCTCCCTGCTTTCCTGCACTCTCCCAAGGGAAACCAGCTTCTGCACAGCACTTTTGCAACAAAGAGATTAGAAAAAGGAAATAAAACAATCCCCCTGGCTCCCGGAGACCCGCCCACAGCACCAGGGCTGCTGCTGCAACTCACCCTGCAGCCTCCCACACGGGGCACAGCAAACCCTGTTCCAACACGACCTGTGCTGGCAGGGCTGTGGCTGACACAAGCTGCATCTGGAACTCACACTGGCTCCCAGCCCTTCAGAGCTCCATTCTCACCCTGTGTTGGTTTTTACACCAGTTACTCCTGGTGCAGCAGCTGGAGTCCTCTCCTGGTTTTGTGTGCCAGCCCCGAGGCTGGTACCACTCTGCACTTTGAGCTTCTCCCACCTATCTGGAAGGAAAACGACTGAGCCCAGGGCTGTTTGTAATGGTGCTGAAATCACTGTGCTTTGCCCTGTGACCGGGCAGCAAACAGATCCAGCCTGCATGGCTTCAATCAAAAACATCCAGCCAAGTTGCCCTAAAGCAGAAGAGCAGCCACTGAGCCAACCCTGGGCACTCTGGGGCTGGGATTTATCTTCCAGCCCCTCTTTTCTTTGGAGCTGTTTGCTAGAAGCTCTCCCAGGCTGGGGCTCAAGTTGGGTCTGTGCTGGGACACGAGGCACCCCTGGGCAGGGTGGTACCAAAGAGCTGGTTCCAGGGAGGAATGGTTCCAGAAACCAGCCTGGCTCTGGAGGGGCTGGAGGTCCCAGCTTTGTGCCAAGCTCTGCCCCCTGCACCCCTGCCCTGCTGGGCTCTGGCTGCAGTGCTGACTCACTGCATGGCTGCTGCAGCCCTGTCACAGCCTGCCAGGGGACATCCTGCCCGGGGACATCCCAAGGTGTCTCCCAGGGCTCTGCCCATGCTCAGCCCAGGCCTGACCAATCCTGGTTTCACTGCTCCCTCCCCAGCTCTCTGTTCCTGTTTCCACAGCAAAAGCAAAGCCCTGCACAAGGCAGAGAAACAAGACAATGGTCCCTGTCACCAGTCAGATGGCAGTTCTCCTCTCTGGGGGGTGCAGGGTCTGCCAGTGAGCCTGGAGACTGCTGGGCTTGGGAATGCAGCTTGGGAGGGATCTTGGTTTGAGGGTTTTCCATGGGAAAAATGTGAGAGCCACTCTAAGAAGAGGAATTCACTGGCATGGGAGCACAGAGCCAGTGCTGCACTGAGGAGCAAACTGCAATCCCCTGGGCTCACTGAGGAGCAAACTGCAATCCCCTGGGCTCACTGAGGATGAGGAGTAATCCTGGATTTCTCTCGTGATACTGGAGTGTCCAGACACCAGCCCAGGTCTGGGCTGTTGGGGAAGCCAAGACACGTTTGAGATATTGCACAACTTGAATCTTTTAGCTGCTTTCATCCCACTATGTAATGAGAATAAGTCTGAGGCTCAGTTTCACAGGAAGGGAGGAGAGATTTCCCACCTCTCCAGGCAGCAGGATGGGAACACAGGTTTCAGGGTAGGCAGCCAGGAGGCTACAGCTGCAAACACAGAGCTCCAGGAGAACTCTAAAGGGTTTTCAGACCCTTCCCAGAGCTGTGAGACCAACGGTGTTGCTGGAGCTGATGGAAGCTGCCCACCATGAACACGGGCACAGGGGGGTGACAAATGATTCTCCACGGGCCCTGCAAAGGGTATTTCAGGGGAAAGGGGCTACAAACACAGAACACTTTTTAAGAAGGCAAAATATGCCCATTGCTGGTTCAGGATCTGTTCAGTCTCTGGCCCTGCCACCTTTCTGGGAGGAGCTGAAGTCCTTCTTGCCAGTCTCTTATTTGTATTTATTATTTTTTACCCTCCAATAGGGCAATGGATTCAGCCCTTCCAAACCCCATCCCTGCTCAGACAAGGCAGGGGGAATCTGCAGCTTCTCCACCTTCAAGTGTATTCAGCAAGCTCAGACAGTTTGGTTGTTTCTTTTTTTCAAAAGAGAAAATTCTGGTTTAAAACTCCATTATTGAACTGGTTTGGACTTGAAACACTTTAAAATAGAAAAACCACTCGTGCTGCTGTCATAACGAGCCCTGCTGCAGCCAGGGCTCCTCAGAAGGATGGTAATGTCATGACTGAGAGAAGGTTCTGTGACTTGAAAGCTCTCCTCACGCTGTCAAACTCTTGTGTTCCCCTCCAGCTGCAGCTGAGTTCAGAGAGGCATCAGCCAAGACCATGAAGAAAGCTCTGCTGAAGGCTGAGGAGCAGCAGCAAGTGGTAGGTGCCAGGGCAGCCCCTGCTCTGCCAGAGAGGCTGCTGAACTAACAGCACCTCAGCAGCAGGCTGGGAGTCACAGGCAGATTAACATGGAGCTGGGGCTACATCTGAGCTCAGTTAATACAGAGCTAGCATGCTGGGTTTTTGGCTTGGGAGATAAACCTCAGGGCTGGCTCAAGTACTTCTGAAGCACGAGCTGCTGTAGGTCCTATTTCCACAGCTGGCTTTGGTGCTAAAGCCCAGTATGAGTCTGAAATGATGAGCACAGAGCTCAGTATTTCCTTTCTAGCGGCCTTTGGACGAGTTCCTGCAACTCTGAGTTGCAGGAGGATGAGGAGAGGGACTGGATGTGCCCTGGGGCCCTCATGTCACGGGTCTCTCTTGGGTTTTAGAGTGCTGTCAGTCGAGTCTCCAGCCTGCCCTTGCTCAACTCTGCATTCAACCTGGTCTCATCTGCCTACAACCACAGCAAGGAGAGCCACCCCTGCCTGGGGGGCGTCTGCAGCGTGGCCGAGACGGTGGCTGCGGTGGCAGTGGGCAGCGTGGTGGGGGGGGGACAGCCCATCCTCAACCAGCTGGAGCCCCAGAGT
>JANHGL010025265.1:0-19095 GCA_024611195.1 Ceyx melanurus
ACCCAGAGAGTGAAAGTCCCCTAGGGGACACACAAGGCTATGCCTAAGTCGGGAGAGCGGCGCTGCCGGCCCCGACACGGCCGGCGGGCCGGGCTGCGGGGGGACGCGGGCAGAGGTCGGTGGTGGCGGCGGCTGGTGGCCGTGCGGGGCCGGCTGCGCTGGGGTGGCCGCGGTGAGGAGAGGGAAGAGGAACTGCCCCCGTCCCGTTTCCGAGTAGCCGTGCTGGGGATCGGCTGCTCGTCTCTTGGTCTATGGGCTCTTCCGAAATCGCGGCGAAGAGGAGCTGATTGAATTTTTAAAGCATGAATATGATTATAAACCCACGTTTGAAACATCTCTTCAGGTTGTGAAGTAACCTCCGGGTGTGTAATAGGATTATTCTGTAGTAAAAGGAGCATTTTCCTGTTTGGGCTGAGAGGAAGATAGACCCTGATCAGGAAATTCAAGGAGGAGCAGGTGTTCAGCACCCAGCAGTGAGGGCAAGTCCCCTTGAAGGGTGGCTGCAGAACTCAAGCCTTCCTTCTGCCTAACTGCTGCTCCATGCAACAGCTTGTGTCACTGATACTCTGGAAGGTCCTAGGACCCTTCACTGGAATACCTTTATAACAAGACAGTCAAGTTGGTTTTCTACCTTGTTTTCCAAGAACCTTATGCTGTGATGACCTATGTCTGACCCCTTCTTCCACAATCAACTTTTGAGCCGTTTGGATAATATGGGGTGGGTATAAGGCAGGGTAGGGAAGAGAGGAGTCAGAGAGACTACTGTGTAAGGAAACTAAGGTTTGTAAGTACCATTGCTCGTAAACCACGTCTCTTTTCCCCTCCTTCAGGCTGCCAGTTCCCAAACTAGAAGATACCATTAGAAGGTACCTAAATGCCCAGAAACCGCTTTTAAATGATGACCAATTCAGGTATGAACACACAAGATACACATATTGCAGTACCATGTGCTGCTTTAAAGCCAAGGCTTACCTATAAAATACATGGCTTGTGACAGTCTTTTGCCTCTTGTTGATTGCTGTAGGAAAACTGAAGAACTCGCTCATCACTTTGAAAAAGGAGTTGGAAGAGAACTGCATGAGCAGCTGGTTGCTCACGACAGTCAGAACAAGCATACTAGTTACATCACAGGTAAGTTGGCCTTCTGCATAGAGGAGCAGTCTAAATCATCATGTTTTCATAATGCTACAAATAAAACAAGCTGAAGCTCTAGTTCACTACTCCATAAACTTGGAATCGCTTGCTGTGAATCCTGCCTGTGACTGTATTTGAGCAAATTCTGAGTCTCTGATTGAAGAAGAATGTCCATCATCTAACTTTTATATACCAGAACTCTGGATAGATGAATAAACAGTATTTCTTCATTACTTTGTTTAAATTTGAGTTCACAAGGTTGGTTTTTTTTCATTGCTATGTTAATATTAATAGAGGACCTTAACTGCTATTTCCCCTAAGCAGTTATTTTTTTATTATTTCAAGTTATTTAGCATGAAAACTGCACTCTGAAGCAGTGGTCAGAGAATATGACTCAGCTTTGGGAGGCAGAAGTTGTTAGTGCTCTGGACCCCCTAAAACTGCAAACCCATATGCTTTTAAAGGACAAAATAAAACAAGAGACAGGCAGAGGAAGATGAGAATAAAAGAAAGTGTATGCATATTGGGCTTTTTATTCTTCTTCTTTATTGTTGCTTCCACTGACTGCCAAATACAAGTGTCTGATTATGAAAGTATTGGATGGATAGCAGTAGAAGTGGAAATATTCAGATACTTTAGGAGTTTGAACATTGCCCAGCAAATGCACTTGGATCCTTGCTGTCTTGTCAATAACACCTTTAAAGGTGTTAGCTACAATAAATTCTGTAGAGAATAGCAGATTCTTTCACAACAGCTCCTGTTGTTTTCTACTTTCCATTCACTTTGAACAACATTAGGGGTTTTAACTGGTGGCTTTACGGTGTTTGTCAGCTCTAACTAGCATGCTGCTTTTTGTCCATGAACTGTAGAGTGTTTGTATTCCTTTCTGGCTAGTTATTATTCTTTTTTAGGCCTCATGAAAGACCTGTTCCACTTGAAAGTGGTTTTTGCAAACATGGATAGTTGCCTCCACCCTGGACTTTCAACCCAACATTAAAAGGCTACTTGATGATGACATATGTGGTTTTAAAACTAGATGAATGCTACTTACTCACCTGTGACAACCTGGAATGAAAACTGTAACATAATTGTTTGAGTTACCCATTTGCCTTTTACAGCCCAGCCAGAAGGTTCTACTTGGGACTGATCCAGGCTTGTTAATACATCACCTTGAGGTGAAATTGGGTGTGCACTTGCTGCCTTGGTCTGCATCCAGTCAGTGTGCAAGACCAGAGCAGAGTTTGAAGTTGATGATGATGACATAGAACCTACTTAAAATAATCCCTTCTCTGTCTGTGCCCCCTGGATTTTGGTTTACTCATAGGCAGCTGTAGAGCTGTGACTACTTTTTAGAGCTATGACTGATTCCCTTGGTTTTGACAAGCACAAAACTCTGGGTCACATTCATTCTTCCTGATATGCTGACAGACTGTCCAAAAGATCTGTGTATATCAAATGGAATTCTACTTTTTGAAGTCTGTTCTGGGCCTGGAAGAATAATCCTGAAGTCCTCTTTAACCTTGTCTTTCTGCTGTCTTGAGAGATCAGTGGTAACTCATCAGTGTCAGGAGGTTTGCCTTGTGCTGGTCACTGTAGTGGCTACAAAGAGGAAGGAGGTAGAAATGGAAGACAGCAAATGTAGATGGAGGAATGCTGCCAGGAATGGGGATCAGAAATCAAGGTGGTTCTAAAGAGAAGCATGCCCTTAGTGACAGAGAGCTGCAGAAATGAGTAGCTTAAGAGAAGGTAAAGGCAAATTCCTCCAAATGTGAGGTGTGCACCAAAATACAGTCTTGGGGAGCTGTATTGCATGTCATGGGAGTTACATCACTGAGCCATATAGAAAACATGGAAATTGGTCCACACTGCTAATGACACTGACAGTCTTGAGATGGATTACTCCAAGTATAATATTTTTACAATTAGTACCTTTCTTTGTAACTGGAAGTTGGGAGAATCCTTGGGGATATCATCGAATCATAGACTGGTGGGGGTTGGAAGGGACATCTGGAGATCATTGAGTCCAAAGCCCTGCCAGAGCAGAATGGTTGCCTGTGTTTGCCTTGTTCACATGCACTCCAGCAGCTGTTAATTTGTGATCTGCTGCTCTGACTCAGTAAACTGCTTTTATGTTCTGACCTATTTTTCAACTCCATTTCCAGGTCCCTGGTTTGACATGTATCTAAAAGCACGTGAACCTGTTGTGTTGAATTTTAATGCCTTTATGTCTTTTAATCCTGATCCAAAATCTGAATATAACGATCAGCTCATACGAGCCACGAACATGACTGTTTCTGCCATACGTTTTATGAAGACCTTCAGGGCTGGTTATCTTGAACCAGAAGTTTTTCACCTCAATCCAGAAAAAAGTGACACTCAGATCTTTAAAAACATTATCAGATTTGTGCCTTCTTCGGTTTCTTGGTTTGGTGCCTACCTGGTCAATGCATACCCCCTAGATATGTCTCAGTACTTCAGGCTTTTCAACTCTACACGGGTGCCTAAGCTCAGCAGAGATGAGCTGTATACAGATGAACAGGCAAAACATTTACTAGTCCTGAGAAATGGGAATTTTTATGTATTTGATGTTATTGACAGAGATGGAAATATGCTGAAACCTTCAGAAATACAAGCACACTTGAAATACATCCTTAGTGACAACAGCCCAGCCCCAGCCTTCCCTCTTGGCTACCTCTCCAGTGAAAACCGAGATACATGGGCATTGCTGAGAAAGAATCTACTGGATAATGGCAATGAAGAAGCTCTTCAGAAAGTAGATTCTGCTGTGTTTTGTTTGAGTTTAGATGATTTTCATGTTAAAGACTTTGTGCATTTGTCCCACACGATGCTGCATGGAGATGGTGCTAACCGCTGGTATGACAAGTCCTTTAATCTTATCATAACCAAGGATGGCACTGCAGGAATCAATTTTGAACACTCCTGGGGAGATGGTGTGGCTGTGCTCAGGTTCCAGAATGAGGTTTTCAAAGATAGCACCAAGGCACCAGCCATCAGCCCCCAGTCCCAGCCTGCTTCAGTAGACTCTTCTAAAGCAGTGCAGAAACTTGACTTTAAGCTGAATGATGCTTTAAAAGCAGGAATTACCAAAGCCAAACAGAAATTTGATGCCACTGTGGAATCACTGTCTCTTAATATGATTCAGTTCCACGAAGGGGGCAAGGACCTCCTCAAGCAGAAGAAGGTAAGCCCAGATGCTGTGGCCCAGCTTGCCTTCCAGATGGCTTTCCTTCGCCAGTACAATCAGACTGTTGCTACGTACGAGTCTTGTAGCACTGCAGCTTTCAAACACGGTCGTACAGAAACTATCCGTCCTGCTTCTGTCCACACCAAGAAATGTTCAGAAGCTTTTGTCAGGGAACCTTCCAAACACAGCACAGAAGATCTTCAGAAGCTCATAGTGGAGTGCTCAAAGTACCATGGGCGTTTGACTAAAGAAGCTGCTATGGGTAAGTAGGAATCTGTCAAACCCTTGCTTTTGCTCTAAAATGTCTGCTGTAAACATTTCACAACTAACTGAATTTTAATGGAGGTCTAATATTAATGTGAACGTGACAAAAACAGAAGCAGGAGGTTGCAGTGTAACATGTATTCTCTGTGACTCGTTTCCTGATGAAGGATCATGCTTCTGTGCTTCCCACTTCTATTCACCTGTTGAGAATGTTTTATACTTCAGTTTTTGTCCTTCTAGCAGCTGGGCTATTTGAAGGTTTCATAGACAGTGCACATTGTACTCCCCAGGACAACCAAGAACTTTGGCTTTATGTCTGAGGAGTTACTGTCTTATCCCTTCAGGGGATAAAGGCTTTAGCAACTTTCAGATCAATCTGATTCTTTTCTACTCCTGGCATTTTGCTAAATGTTTTCTTTTGAATTGTCCTTCCCAGAAGCATAACTTGCGTTGTTTCAGTGAAATCAGCTGTTGAACATTACCCCACAGAGTCTAAAATGTACTTCCTTCTGTTGATTCAAGATCCTCTTCAGATTCATAAATTTTAGGGAAGCCTTTCTCTGTTTTAAGCAACTTGAGCATGTTCAGATAAATAGTTAATCAAGGGATGCAATGTATTATTAAAATTGTCTGTTAACAGCACTCTGTTTGCTGTCAGAGTTCTGGCTGAGGCCAGCAGAACAGGCTCTTATTCCTGAGGGCAATGTGCATGAGGAGTGCAGAATGTCTGGGCTCTGAAAAATAATGTCTGCTAACAGGAAAATAAACCCCAGTTCCATAGACCTTCCTTTTGTGCCTGAAAATGGTGTGAAGTCAACACAGGTGAGTTTACTTCTGCAGAAATTCCCCATCTGTCTAATGGCTGCTGTTGTGTTTTGACAGGTCAGGGCTTTGACCGGCACCTCTTCGGCCTGCGCCATTTGGCCTCCGCCAAAGGAGCTGCTCTCCCTGATTTCTATCAAGACCAAGCCTATGCTCAGCTTAACCACAACATCATTTCCACAAGCACACTGGTGAGCCCAGCAGTGCAGTTAGGAGGCTTTGGCCCAGTGGTGTCTGATGGCTTTGGAGTAGGGTATCAGGTCCATGATGATTGGATAGGTTGTAATGTTTCCTCTTACCCAGCTAGGAATGGTAAGGAATTCCTTCAGTGCATATACAAGTCACTTGAAGATATCTTTAATGTTTTAAAGGGCAAGAAAATTGGTAGTTAGACAGAAAAACGTTGGAACACTTTACAGTTGCAGTACAAAATGCAGACTGTATTTAATTGGCACACTCATCAGTGTTCAGTGTGGCTGAGACTGCCCAGCTTAATTGGCTTCATTTATATTCATTGGACTTGAATACTGTTAAATTCACTAGGAAATTAGTATCTCTTTTGAAGAAATGAAGTGCAGTCTTCCAGGAAATACAAACATTCACAGTGTCAAAATGAAGTAACAGATCCATCTGTTCCAACAGATCCATGTGTTCTTAAAACACAGTATCTGAAAAGCAATGTTACCAAGTTTATGGACTCAGAAGATCTGTGTTCCATGGCTGCTCAGGCCACAGTGCTGACACCACTCAGAAACTGTTTGATTTTTAGGGAATACGTGCAGTAATTTTAAATACTGAAGAGTGGTTACATCTGCACTGGTGCAGTAAGCTTGCTTACGAACTTGTCACACTTACTTTCCTTTTGAAACTTGAATTTTATCAAAACTGCTTGTGCCTCAACTGCTTGAAGCCTTTCTGCTCTAACAGGTTTTTGGGAAACAAAAACTGAAGTGGGGGGCTACCTGCAATCACCAACTGTGTTGAACTGACTGGAAAAGACTGTATTGTAATAAAGTTCCTTTATTGCCCTATCAAAGTGACACAGTATGATATATACAATATCTATGATAGTGCCTTGATCAATAGCTGCAGTGCTGGCTCTCCCCTTCCATACATGAAGGCTGTACAATAATCTGCTTTTGTTCTGTGTAAACCTGTGCTCTTGTGCCTTCCTTACAAATCACTGACCTTTACCTTTTGAGGTTCTCTCTTTCCAAACTTCCCCTTACTGTGAATAAGTAACCTCAAGAGACCATTCTCCTGTTTCCTCTTTCTATCAGCTAGAACTTTCAGTGTTAGTTATTGTGGCAAGTGCCATACTTCTACTGCCTAGAGCTGCATCTTCAGTGCACTGGGGCTTGTTGCAGAAATTCTAAAGACTAGGGCTTATCAGAACTCTCTGGAGATTGCAGGAGAGCTTGAGCACAGCCATCAGTAAAACAGGGATGCTGAGAATGGGAGATGGAACTGATGGAAAGCTCCTCATGTGCTGTTCACAGTTGGGATTCTGCTGGCTACAAAGTGGGTAATAGAAAAGGGGAAGGGGCCTTCGTCAGTCAAGAAGCCAAAGGTGATCAGACTTGCTGGGATTACAACACAGGTGCCCTTTGCAGGAGATACTCCTTTTTGCACAGAATTCTTTACTGTCCATAGATCTTGAAACTCCTCTGACTTTTAAACCTCTTGACTTCCACTCTCTTCTGGGAAGAGGAGTCTTTCTCAGGAGCTGGATAGCACAGTACTTGCTTCTGCAGCTCAGTATAAAGCCAGGGCAGCTTGTGTCTTTCACACATTTGGGACAACCAAGTATTAGGTGTGTAAGCAGTGCTGTATCTTGAAGGATGGATTGCAAGTGCTAGGAATGGGACAGGTGTGCTTTAAATATGTCAGCCCAAAGGCTTATAAACTTTTCCTAGTCAGGGCTGTTTACTCTGCAGCCTTGTAATGTGCTGCTCCAGTATTCAGCTGAAAAGGATAATTTTAAAACTTAACTATGGTTGTCCTTGTTCATTGAATCAAAGAAAGAAAGGTGATCATTTGGGAGGCTAAAGGAAATATATATCAGGAAATAATAATCAGACCAAAAGTCTTTGAATGAAATTCACTAAAGAAGGTCATTTTTTATGGTTGTATGTCCTTTTTTTTCCTTTTTAAACATAGAATTTTCCCTTCCCCCAAGCAGTTAATGCAGTCCCATTACTAATACTTGTAGGAGTAGTGAATGAAAAGACTTTACTTGCTTATGTCAGAGAATCAAGTGTGGGTCCTTCTTGGTGATGGCCTATTGAAAACGTCAAGGCTGTAAGATGTTTTAGTGGATACTGCTATACAGCAGTTAGGTTACAGCCTATCACAACCATATATATTCCCCCAAAAGACAAGGCACAGTTCAACCAAATGTACATACTTCTTTCAGTTTGTACTGGGGCCATCTCAGAGTGCTCTGTGGAAAACACTTTATTGAGGCATGCTGGGGACAGTAAGTGCAACTTAGGTTTCCATTTCTGAAGTACAGCCATGTGAAAAGTAGCTCCAAGGAAACTGTGTCTCTGAGGGCCACAGGTCCTTCAAGAAGCATGGCAAGATTGATTAGGGGTATGAACTTTAGCATTTTACAAATTTATGGGTAACTTCGTAGATTCCAACAGACTCCTTTGTTTTTTCATCATAGTCATTCCAATCCTGTAGGAAGTAAGATTTCACAGGATTAGTCACAGGTGATAGAATGCAATTGTGTCTAAAACACAGACTGGAATACAAACTGAATCTAAGCCTTACTCAAAAAGTGGGTCTTAGATTTCTGTGAAAAGCAGTGTGCAGGCACGAAGCAAGTTCTGATTCCTGAGAGAAGCAAGGGCACTGAAATTAAATCAGCTTCAGTCTCAGTGTTTTTCTTTTAACAGTGATTTTTTTTCCCCATATGTAGTCCACAGCCTGTGGTGGACAAGACAGCAACCATGGCAGATGAAAGGATTATCTATCATTTACAATACCCCAGTCAGGTGGGTAAGCAGACAAGCAGATCCCTGCCAAGTAGGATTCCAGGGAACAAATATGACCTTGAGATTCCTGCTCACAGCCAAGGAAGATTTGCAGTGCTGGGGTCATTACCCTGAGCTTTGAAGGACAGTGTCTGTTACTTTTTACAGGGTATTTTGGACTAGTGTTTAGGGAAAGAAAGCTAGATAATTAGATTTACTGAGGAAACTAAGGCAACATACCTTTTCTAACAAGTTTATGTCATTGAAAGGTGTGCCAGATTCTGCACCTTCAGCAGCAAACCCTGCCTGTAAAGACAATTTGCAGTAAGTAAGTTGTACCAAGAAAATAATACATATGATAATTGAAACATATTTAAAGAAATTAACTCAGCACAGACTTTTACTGTACTTCTTTAAAAATAAGTAAAAATAATACCCAAGCTCTTTCCTGGTTGAGGGTCAGTATAAAGTTGTGACCCTCTTTGTGATTTGGGAAAATTCAGTCTAAGCAACCACAGAATAAAATGTGGGAACACTGCTGCTCTATTTTTCCAGCCAGAAAGGTATTTCCAAGTATTCTAGATAATGTTAAACCTGAGTTTCTAAGTTAATGTAACATCCAACTACTAATAGCTTTAATTTGTGTTACAGCTTCATAACAATGTTACACTGCCAAGAAAACACTGGAAAGAAAATGTAGGAGAGTTGTTGGTAGTTTTGGCTTAAATATCATCAGAATCCAAGACACACTAGAGAAGGAGCAGCTTGTGTTTGATTTAGGTGCAGAGAGCTTTACATGAAAGGAGGATCAGCTGATGGAAGGAACAGGTTAGTACAACCAAATAATCCTTTCCCCTTAGACAGGTCTTGTTCTTGTTGCTGTATTTAAAGGGTTGAATGAACAGCTAGTACTAGGCAGGGAACAGTGTTATCTGTAGGGTCCAGCACAAGAACAAGGTGTTCTATCTTCCACAGAACAGCTCTCATTTTAGAGTTCAGTTACCAAACTGTAAAATAAGTTCTGTTAGTTTTAAAAGTAGATTTAAAAATCTCAGCCAGCTCTGTAGGTTTCTGGGAAACAGAGGAAGGTTTCTAACACTGCCATTCAGAGCTGCAGAATGTTATTAAATGGCTAAAGCAAAGGTATCTTCCTCCTGGGTTTCTGTAAAGGTTCTACACTGGCATTTTTTATAATGTCCCTGTGGGTGGAGAGGAAGATCAGCACAGTGGGACAAAAGGGCAGAGCTGCAGTACAGAACAAACACTCATACAGTAACAGAAGCTCTGCTTTTGCCACCTGAAGATACTCACTGGCTCTCCAAGGAGCAAGGAGCCATGTGACTGGAATTACAAGCTTCTGTTCCAGACACTCTGTGGGACTGGCATTCTTACAGCTTTGGCGTCATAGCAGAGACTGCTTTAAACGCTGCAGAAGGGAGCTGGACAGGCAGTGACTTGGCTGCCCTCCTCTGACTGCAGAAGGACCAACAGCTAAAGCAGAAATACCCCCACCAAGAAAGCAAAAATACCAGCTGCCTTACAACAGTGAATTGTCACACTCGTGTTACCTGTGGAATTCTTGATTATGCCACAAAGCACACAAAGATACTTAAGGTTTTTTATAAATTTTATAAAGAAACCTCCACTTTTGAGTTGAAGCAGTCACATGAGGGACAAGGATGGGAAAGGAGCTGAACTGTCCTGAAGTAAAACTAAAATTATGTAATGGATTTGCAGTAGATGTGAAAGCTACATAAGCACATTAAAACAGAAAGGTAAGTAACTGGGGGAAGGGAAAAATTGTCCTTGACATTATTAAAACACACAAGTACCTAGTTTGAATTCGTTGCTGCTACTATGTAGGAAAGCAGGGTTTACATCAGAGAAACAAAGGATATTTCTCCTCTTGAATTGACTCCAGTGTGGGTTTTTTGAGAAAACTATGATTTAATTAAGCATTAATTAATTAATTAATTGGCAAGCATTAGGCCACTCTACATTGACTTCAAGTATGGTTTTATGTTTTTCAAAAGATAGAGAGTATACAGTGATGCTAAGGCCAAATGCTGTGCTTGGTGCTAAGCAAAGGTAGATGTGAGGTTGTGGAAAAGTCAGGCTGGCTTGGATCATGTCAAACCTAAAGCAGCTTATAGAACTGTTTGGAACTCCACAAGTCTATATATTTAGTCATTTGGGTATCAGAAAGTTACCTGAAATAGCTGCTCAGGGATTTGAGTGCCCAGAGCAGACTGAGAATATTAAATTAAAAGCTTTATTACAGACATGACGTCTTTGTTCTGCAGGTAAAAATACAATTGGCAGGATGCAGAACTATAAATATCTCCTACATTTTGTAGTCTTCTCTTAGATTCTTCTTGAAGTGCAAGTTCCTACATCTAGCTGCAAAGCTTTTGAACAGTAACAAACCAATAACCATTCTGTTGCTCAGAAAGATGGGCTTCAATTGTATAAACAAATAAATAAAGGAAGATCTCCTGCAGCACACTACCTGGTGATTTTATTTAGACCAGATTCTTTGCAGGATCAGCTTTTTTGGTCTGTTTCTTAGCAGTGTCACAGTCTGAGGGAGGGATAAGACAGGTTTATATTTGTCAGTCTATTTACACCTAATCCGACTGGAATAATAGGTTAAATATAGTAGGGAGTTAGCTTGTGTACAGCATGACCATGCACAAGCTAATGAATCACTGAAGACTGGCTTGGCCCTGAAGAAATCCTTTAACTCTGAACCTTGAGGTGTGCTTTGCAACAGTCTTTAACTGATGGTGATCTTCAGTCTTTGAGAGTTTCAAAGTGATGCTTTCACCAACACTCATGTCTCTGTACTCAGTGCTCTCCTGACCATGGCTGGCTGGCAATTCCCTCCTGGGAAAGCCTCCCTTTTGCAATAACCTGAGCAGTGAAGACCTTTCCAATGAATTCATATGAGCAGCTCAGAGTCACCTGTAAGACAATTTAAATACAACTCCAAGATGTGTTTAATTTCAGAATTTACTGGCATGAAGAATACCAGAGTTGTTGGTATTACCTGCCTGGGGTGGTTTTGTTTTTTGGAGTCAAATGAAGTAAAAGAATGAGCTGTGGAGAGGACAGAAAAATAGGGAGGTCTGGGATATTCCAGTAAGAGCAGTACCATTCAAATAGTGTGTCTTTTATCACCCTGGTCTGTAAGAGGTGCTGAGAAATCATGAAGCAGCAGCTCACCTGTGGTTGAAAGTCAACTGGTTCCAGACCTCGGCATTCAAACTCCACTATTGTTTTGAATTTCTCACTGTCTTCAGCCTGTGTGTGAGTCAGAATACCATTAGTTTTCATCTAACAGACCCAGAGTGACAAGCATGAGTCTAGCAATGAATTACTTTAAGGGCAGTACTATCAGCTCTGACATCCCAAGTGACAGCAAAATCCTAGGGCTCATTTAATAGGTAGTAATTACCTAGAACTTTTTAATCTGCCACAAGGAAGCCTTCAAAAAGAAATGAACATGTATATTTTATAACTGCCTCTAATTTGAGTGAAATATTTCATAAGCAAAACACCAAACTGCACCAGATTATTCTGTACTTGAAACTGTTAGGGAGCCTACAAGAGACAGTTTTCTCTCAGGGAAGAATACCAGCTTTTTGTGTTCTTGAAAGAGGAATGTGATGATAAAACTAAAAATATTATCAATGCTTATTATTTTTCACTTGTTATATAAAAGAGAAACTTACATTGTAGGGTTTGATTGTCTGACTTAAAATCTCTAGAAAACAAACAAACAAACAAACAAACAAATCAGAAGTGTAAAAGTGATTGGCATTCTGTCTTGTTTTAGTCAGCACAAACCAAGCACCACCTGTCTCATTTGAAAAAACTTTGTTACACAAAGAAACAAAGCAGCCCTGGAGTCATCCCCTCAAAAGGCAGAATTGGATTTTTCTCACTTCTCCCAAGAAGTTGACATGACACTGTTTTGTTGTTACCCTACCAGTGCAAAAAGCATCACAAGCTTCTGTGAAATGACATAGTGAATTTTGTTGATGCAGAAGCCTCAGCTCACCAGGAGGCCTCTGTGTCTCCTTCCTGAGCACCAGTGCACAAGAGAAAACATCCCTGCTGGACACTCTGTGAACAGTGTCAAGGAAAAATGGGGACTCAAATATAAACTCAGGAGAAAGAATGGAAAATGGATGATGCCTCTGAAATTGTTAAGCACATACCAATGGAGTTCTCCCTGGAGCACAGTTTGCATTTCTGCACCATAGTTGCACTTCCTCTGCCTCCTTTCAGGGGAGCACTGTCCTAAAAACCATGACAACAGAGACATCATTGTAACTGCACCCTGAGCCATGGGGAACCTCTGCAAAGGTAAAGTGGCTTTCAACAACAATGGTCTTTAATTAAAAAAATACTGCAATAAGGGTTGGTTTTTTTTTAACTGGAGTTATAATTCAGAAAGTTGTGACTGTCACTGAATAATTCTGTTCTAGCCTTAAAACAGTGAATAATGGATAGTTATGTCTCGTCCATGTTCCATTAATTCCTCAAAATACATTCTAACAACATAGTAGCATGCAACAAAGAGATGCTTATTCCTCAGAACCTTACCTTTGACAAATACTACCCTGCTTTTTCAGTTTCCAAATGCTAATTTAGCATGCTTATCTCACCTTGAATTACCTAAACTTCTGCAATAGATAAATATATTATAGGAACAACCTTATTCTGGTATCACTTCAAATTTTGTTTTCAAATGGTATTTTTACAGAAGGGCAGCTTTTCACAGCAGGTGTAAATTGTGACTGTCACTGTTCCAAAGGCACATTTCAGTTAAGTCTCTGAATATATATATATATATATTTATATGGAGTATGACAGCACTTCCTGAATGCCTATAGCTACTAAAGTACTACCTCATCTAAAGTGCAGGTTGTCACATCCCTGATGCTAACTATCTGTTGTGTGTTAAGAGGCAGGTTTGTTTTCTCATTTATTTCACTCTGGTGCAGGTTCCAGGAGGGAAGCAGACGTACCATCAGGCGCAGGTACTGCCACTTCTCTGAAACTTCCCCACAGTTCCCGCATTTCAGCTGAAAAATCGACATAAATCACAAGAATTGAAAGCTGACAATCATCGGGGATCAAAGAGCTGATGTGAGCCCTCAGGATTCACAATCCTCAGTTTCAGAGCTGAGAGGAGCCAGAGGCAGGTACCAATTGCCGTCTGTCCCGACAGGCCCTCGGGACACTGTGCCCACCGCGGGTCTTCCCTCCAGCACCTCGGCTGGAAAACGCTGTTACGAGGCGTTTTCGCCCAAAGATGGGAATGGCGCAGATAGTGGTCCACTGGGGTGACCTGCCAGCGCAACCGGATTACCGACAGCTCACCAGTGGAGGCACTGACCAACGTAAGGCTTTTCATTACCGCCAGCGACCGCCCGCTGCCATGCGTGCGCTAATGCTCCCATGCCTACGGACTTGGACCGGCGCGGCCGCTGCTCCTGCACTGCCTGTTTGCTAAGCTGAGCGCTGGGATCCACACCGCTGGCCCTGTCACCCGCCCTCGCAGGCTCCTACCGGCGAGTGGCGCTCCCCAGCTCCCGCCGGCCCCGCGCCCGCCGCACCTTGAGGTACCAGCGGAAATCCTCCCCCTCGGCCCGCAGCCGGGTGATGTTCTCCAGCGTGGCGCGCAGCTGCAGCCCGATCCTCTGCAAGGCAAAGAGCAGCGAGAGAGCCCGTCAGCTCAGCCCGCTTCGGCCCGCTCCGCTTCGGCTCGCCCGCGCCTCCGACCTACCCCCATGGCCTCGCAGGGCGCCCGGCGGCTGCCGGGGCCGCCGCGCTAGCGAGACTCCCCTGAGGGCCAGCGGCCGCCCCTGCGCACTTGGCGTAACCCGAGCAGGTAGCTGCCCGCCCCTGCGCAAACGGCGTAACCCGCAGGCAGGCAGCGCCGACCGGCGCTACGCAATCGGCGGAGCGCGCCCTACCCCGCCGCCATGTTGTGCTGCCCCCCTCCTCCCCCGCTAGAGCCGGGCCCTTCGCCCTCCTCCCGCCCGCCCTTCCCTTTTCCCCTCGGCCGGCGGCCTCGGTACCTCTTGAAGCCCCGCATGAGGCGCCTACGGGCCGGAGTGGACATGGCGGGCTCAGGGTTATAGATCACTCATACACTAGCAGAGGGAGCAGCTGCAATTTGTTCAGCAAAGAAGGTGATTCTTTTTTCTGTTAAATCTTTGTCTCACTTGACATTTTAAGTTAGAATATATACTATATTAGTTTCCCTTTCATTTATCTATACAAAACTTATCTGCAGGCTTCAAACTATCAAATATTAAGCAGAGAATTATCACTAAAATGTTGCTATGATTTTGTCCTTGCTTCTATTTATTTTTAATTGGTTATCAAAAAGGAGATAGTTCCTCTTGAAGTTTGATACAGACAGGGAATGTAATCAATAAGGAAACACATTGCTAATGCAGAAATGTTTGGATGGTTGGTTAAATAACATTTTAATGTGAAGAAATGGGAAGTTGATATGCCCAGGAATGCACTGGAGATGGGGTTTGCAGGAGGGTTAAGGCAGCAGCTCTGTCCTGTGTGTAAATGCATCACTGATAACTGACCATGAGCTCACTGTTCTGGGTGTCAGTCAGTAAAACAAATATATTCCATGTCTTTGGATGCCTAGAGACAATGCCAAGTAAAGACCAGGTGATCCTGCTCTTGAGATGCACAGCTACCAGGTAAGGGTGGTTCAAGAAGGGCACCAGCTTCCCAGCTGCCCTTTGAGGCTTCCACCTTTTCCTGCTGCCTGGGAATCGTGTGTCCTGAGTCAGGGCTTCATGCCTCCTTCCCTGGCAGCATCACAAAGAGGGGAGCTGGGGAACTCCAGATCCTGTTCCACGTGCTGTCAAGTCTGGCTGTGAGAGACACTGTCTCAGGAGAGGCATTCATGAACTGAACTTTTTCAGGCCAATAAAAAAATATGAAGAAGCTGAAAAATAAGCCTAATGGAAGATTCAAGAAAACATGATTTAGTTTTATTAGGCTTGATAAAAGTGGAGAGTGTACAAGTGCTAGGATGGGCAGAAATGCTTTCACAGCAGGCTCTTCAACTTAGAAGTCAATAGTCTAACAAGACCCAGTGGCTGGAAATTGGAGCTGGGTGCAGTCAATTAGAAAACTAATAACATTAAAATCTCCAAGCCAGTCCAATCTCTCAATAAAAAAAAACCCAATAAATTAACCCCTATCTGACCATCTTCTGAGCAATTCTAGTAAATTTCCCCAGTGCCTGTTTATTATCTTAAGTGTTTTAACCACAGTGTGTTCATTTGATGATGATTGTCAGAAGGATTTGAAGCTGGACTCTGAGTCTCACCAACATATCCCACTGATGTGAGAGTCAACAGTTGAATTCCTTAATGAATTGACACTGGGATATTCAGTCAGGGAAGGCACTCCCAGTGCACTTGTACCTGCCACCCCACAAAGAATGACTGTGAGCATAAAATGCTTAGGAAAAATATCTGTTTTGCCTTCTAATGACTGGTTTTAGCTAATCTTCCAGACCTGTGCATTTATCTTGTACTATTGCTTTATTTGAAGTATTTTTAATGGGGAATTGCCACTTCCATGGCATCATCCTTTGGCTTCTAGGCTGACATGACTGTGGCACTATTGAGGCAGATGTTGAGCACTTTGGGTGTCTTTCCGTTGCAGTGAAGACAGAGCCAAGTCTCTGAACTTGGTGAATGAGAACTAATTGGGCCGTGAATGGAGTAAAAAAAAAATGTTCCCCCATTGCAGTCTTACATCCAGAGGTTTGGCTGCATTTTTGCTTTATTCTGCTCAACTCTCTGTGTTAAAATCCAAAATAGGATCCAGGAAGGTGGGATATAAACCTTGGCTTTTGAGCAGTGGCTGAGCTTTGACAGCAGAGCAGCTTAGCTGCAAGGCAGTGTTGTTGAAGACTGCAGACAGCTTTGTACCATGAAGCAACAGGAACATTAAAAGCCAAACTGGATCAGTGGTAATTGAAGGAGGGTATTAGCCAAAACATCAAAGAGGAGATACTGCTGAGGATAAGCACATTTAATTGGCAGGTTCATTTTCTAAGTAGTTGGTGTAGGGGGAGCTGTCTGATTCACTGATCCTGATGCTTAAAACTTCAGAATAATGTGAAAATTGTGCAAGGTACAGAGAGATTGAAAGTGGTGTGAAGGGGTTCAGACAGCTGGGCTGGATGGCTGCTTAATCTTCAACCTGTACCATGGAAACTCGTGGAAAAGCTGTTGTGGAGTTCAAAAGGTAGAAAAGAGCAGGAATATCATAGGATCATCAACTAGTCTGAGTTGGAAGGGACATTAAAGATCATCTAGTTCCAACCCCCTGTCTTGGACAGGGCCACCTTTCACTAGATGGAGTTGCTCAAAGCTCCATCCAGCCTGGCCTTCAACACTTCCAGGGATGGAGCATCCACAACTTCTTTGAGCAACCTGTGGCAACGTCTCACCACCCTCTAAGAGCCCCTTTTGGGGCTCACCCCTCTGCCTCACTGGGTAAGTGAAAAAAACCCAATCAAATATCATGAATTCTAGCAAATGTGGCTTTGTGTTAAGGTTTTCTGGTCAAACTAACCTAATTGTGTTTCTTTTGGAGGTGGGAGTTTGAAGTAGCAGCACGTTTGCAGCCTGCTTAGCATTTGGTATTGCACAGAATTTAGAGCCTTGTGACATTGCAATTTACGTCTAAAAAAAATCTAAATTAGCAAACACAGACCAGAATTTCAACCTGGCTGACAGTTATCAGAAAGTAATTATCAGCAGGAATCCACTCAGGTTGTAATTTGAAGGGCTTCCTTCAGGATTAGCAAGAGAGGCAGCAGTAAGAAAGAATTACTGGTAATAAAATGTGTCGGGGTTGACAGAAGTGCTGGTCAGACAGTGAGTAACTAGGACAGGGCTGTCATGATGTGACCAGGATCACTTAATTCACAGACTCTGCTTAAAGACAATGAGTTTTAAGCAAGCCAAAGGCAATTCTACACCTGGGAACAGGGAATGCAGAGCATATAGGTAAACTGTGAGGCTTAGAAAAGACTTAAAATAGATGTGTTAATGATATAATAACCAGTCAGCTCCACCAACCCCCAGAGTTTGGTTTTTAGAGACAAACTGATCTTAATCCAGATTTAGCTGTCTAGGCATGAAGTACAGTCATGGGACACAGATGCACATCACCACCACCCCCAAGAAAAAAAACCACAACCCACAAAACACCAGCTAGGGGCAGCTCATTGACTCCTGAAAGAGATGGTACCAGTTTGCTTCAGAAAGTCTCCCTTCCTCAGCTGAAATCAAGAGATTCTGCTTGAGATGGCTGAAGTGAGGGGAGAGAAATTCCAGCTTCTGTTTCTGGTTCATTTTACCTTCATATATGGTTTTGGTAAAACCAGTACAATAGGATTACATCTATTTTCTGATCTCTGGATTCTTAAAACACCATTGCAAGATTGAACAAGGTGCAGATAAGAGATCTAAAACTGATTTAAGTGCAGCCTTGTGGTGAGGTAATGCATGTGCTTGAATTGCTGAATTTATTGACATGAAGAAGTGACTTGATTACAATTATAACTACTTTCAAAGGGAGAAAAGGTGAGGTACTAAAAGGCTCTTTAGCATAGAATGTCCTGATAAGAATCAACTGCTAGAAGCCAAAGACAAATTCTTAGTTGAAATTAAGCAGCAGTATTAGTACCACAAATAAGGTTCTAGGTTCTGTACAGAAGAAAGAAAATTTATCTGTCTGTGCTACACAGGAGGTCAGGCAAATCTGTCAACTTGTCTCTTCTGACCATAAACATTAGAAATAAAAATTTTCCTTCTTTCCTTCAAAGCTACCTGGAAAAAATATTGATTCTTACTTCTTTCAAGGTTTTAGCATAAATCAAACCAAAAAAAAAAAGTAACTTTGGTAGTTTTGAAATCCATGGTGTGGCAGTAATCACTCTCTGCATTATTCAGGGAGAGCAGACTTAGATTTCCAGATGTAATAATATTTCAAACTCTAAGTCAATGGAAAAATTAGAGACATGTCAGGGTGCCTTGTCAGGGCATCAATACTTCCAATTGTTTCTGTTCTTCTGTGGCACTGCCAGCTGCAGGTGGCAGTGACTGAGCAGTACCAGCAGCAAGATCAGGCTCTTCTAGAAGGACATTTTAAAGGACTAATCCAGCCACTGAAACTTATCCTTTCTGCTTGTGCAAGGCTGTTGCTGAGGTGTTTTACACATATTACACTGGCTACCCCCAAAAGAGATGCATAAATTCACACACACACGCATACACACACTGCACTACAGCATCCTAGTAGAAAATAAGGTGTTTGTCTATCACATCTTCTCTTTTCCTTTCAAGTTTTTTAGGCTTTTTTTACAGGGCAGACTGCTGCACGTCTCTGGTAGTCATTGTTTTAAGCAAAAAGGTGTTCCCATTGGATTACAAAGTGACTATTACAGAGCTGAATATTCAGAGAGCTGTATTAACTAAGCTTAGTATGTGATCTCCTAGCTCACTAAATCAAGTTTTCATTTATTTTCCCTGTGTTTGCCTCTGTAGTATTATTAGTATTATTCTTTCATTTAAATATTATAAATAATTAAATAAATAAATATAAATATTTAAATAAATA
>JANHGL010025267.1:0-41148 GCA_024611195.1 Ceyx melanurus
AGGAAGGAAGGAAGGAAGGAAGGAAGGAAGGAAGGAAGGAAGGAAGGAAGGAAGGAAGGAAGGAAGGAAGGAAGGATTCCAGACAAATTATCTTACTGAAACTATAAAAAATAATTTAAAAATATAGATGCCACTTTATGTACTTAAAATCTATCCCCAGTTACACCTCTCAGGAGCACAGCTGCTGGAGGGGTCCAATGAGGGCAGATTTTAAATCACAGAAAATAGCTTTTTTTTTTCCCCCTCGTAGCAACTTCATAATCATGAAATTATATAACAAATCTGTAAAGCAATTACCAAATGTCAGAAGGTGCCCTGCTAAAAATACACACAGCCCCTGGAACGTGCCATATTCACAAATTAGCCATGTGTTATTTATAGCTCCTCCAGGCACAATAATGAAGAAAGTGGTAATGAAATCTGAAAGCCTGAATATCTCCCTTATGTTTGAAAGCAAAGCCCATGAGACCCATCTGTAGTCCAAACTGGGGGAAAAAAAATTCAGAATTCTTTCTGTACCAAACAAAAAACCTCCAACCAACCTCTTCCTCCTTCCTACTTTCATTTTTAAAATGATTTCATTACAGTCATATATCAGTATTCTTTCCTATTCCTCACTTAGAATCATCTCTACATGCATTATAGCATGTGCAGAAAAGCCTTTTGGAAGCATATGGTAATTACTGCACTGCAATAGTTTACACTCATCCAATTTGGGGCAGTCAACCTGTAGCACTGTAAGAGGTGATTAATTCCTCATGTTGCAAGATGAGCCCATAAACACAAAATAAGGATAAATGAAGGAGACAGCCTCTTTTTTTTTTTGCCACAGGAACCAACGTGGTGGTTTTGCCTTTTTTCCTGATGGAGGCAAGCACCACAGGACTGCCAAAAAACTTGGAAGGCACAGCAGAGTATTTCAACACCTCTGCAATGCTTTATGGATGCAAGAATCAGTATCACTGTCTTTTCACCCCCCAACTCAGTCACATCCTCCCTTCTGCCCCAGGACTTTTCCACAACAGCCACCCAAATCCATCCCCTCATCTGTCTTCTACCAGCAAAATGACCAGCAACAGAGACTCCCCCCATAAAACTCAGACAGAACACACTACCTTCTGCTTTTCCCATCTCTAGCCTTCTCCCTTGGAATGGCTTTTTCTCTTGATGGGCTGCTGCAGGAGCTCAGTGACCTCAGGAGCCATTTCTACCTATGCACTATGTTCAAAGGTGAACTGATTTAAGGTTTGATTTACTTGATCTAAAACTTCTCCATATGTAGGAGAGAAGTTCAATACAGGGGATTTCTGTCGTGGGGGAGACCTCTTAAGGCTGTCACTCCACTCTCTGCTAATAAAGGATTTTTCCTGTCGGAGTTTCTGGATGGGAGGCTTCTGGTTGTCCCTCTGGGAGACCTCTGTGCAAGCTAATGGACTGGCCTGTCCAAAAGAATTGTGTTTCCTGCATTTCACTGCCTGCCCCCAGAACGATTTCTTTTTGTGACTCAAGGGCTGACACTGCAACCTGCAAGTATTTGTTTGAGTTGAGCTTTGAGTGGCTCCATCAGCTTCTATTCTCTGGAAGAAGCTGGCACTAAAATGCAAATGCACTGTGCTGCAAAAAGCTTTGAGATCACCCTTGGGGCTGAGAGAACATCCCCTCCTTGGTTACACCCTGCCACAGAACTGGCAGAAACCTTCCAGATTTTATCTGCAGCAAGGGACAGACAAGTCTTTCCAGGAAGGACCCTGCTTTCCAGGAAATCCCTTTGTGTTGTCTCTGTGTCTTACCCTGATGGCTCATCTCAATTCTCACTGCTGTGAGAATGCCACTCCATCAGGACACACAGCCAGGAACCCAGTCTTGACTTCAGGCTGCCCCTGGCATCGTTCAGTGTGGCTTGGCAGCACAGACAGAAAGCCTCTCTTTTTTTATCAAGAGGTCAGAGATCAAGTATCTTAGCTTCAAGTTTTAAATTATCAGCATAAACCCATGCTCTTACTATTTTGTTCATTCCAGAATGTAATTACCTTTTCTTTTCAGGACTGAATGGGATGCTAGGTGGTAAAGATTGTCTTTTGTTAGCAGAAGCAGACTCTATAAGCCATTGTGTTGTTAATTTTGCAGTTATCTTGGCTTCCTTAGTATCATTTAGCTATTTCTTTCCTTTATGGGTACCTTATTCTGCTTGATTCTGTTTCACTTTGAACCTCCATTGATGTTGAGGATTTAATGCATTTTTTATCATACTGTGCAAAATGCTGATGGAATCTTTGTGCAGACTCTCTGGCAACAGAAAAAAAAAAAGGTTATTATTATCTGCTTTGTACTGTATCTCTAGAAATCTATGCACATGGCTTTGTAGCCACCCATTTTGCAATGGAGCATGAAGAAATCATTTTGTTTTATTCACTCCAGAAGCACTTTTTAAAAGATGGGTCTTTATAATTGTCCCTTAAAAAATGTGTGCATGCATAATGCAGTGCTTTTAACAGGGACCTGAATGGTTTGCTCCCATTACACATACCTTACTACTCAGGCTGCTCCTCAGCTCAAAGGTGAAACCATCTCCAGTGAAATCAAAATGTCTATATTGGATTTGAATGCAGAAGGAAAGGGATTTCATTCACTAGAGGCAGTGACAAAAGCCTGGTCTGCAGCCTGTCCCCATCACCTGATGACTCCAGCTCTGGGATTTTCAAGGATGCCAAACACACCTTGAGCTACCCACTGCTTGACCTGTAAAGGCAGAGAAGAAAAAGTGAGCTCCCTTGAAATAGTTTCCATATTTCCATTCATTCCAACTGCTTTCTGTCTGCCATCTTGACTTCTCAGCAATCTAAGGCAAGGAGCAGCAACTAGCCAAATTAAATGGCCATTTACTAGAAGTATTCAGAAATCTTTTCACATAAGCACCAGGTTCCCTGAGTGTATTGCAGCCAGCCTGCCAGCCATGCAGCTGTTCCTGATTTACACATGAATAGCAGCTGGATATTAAGACATAGTTGTGAGATCCATCAATTGCCCATATGCTCACTTGGAGAAGCTGGAGCGACTGCTGTCTTTGAAACAGGATTAAATGAAAAGAATTAAATAAACCAAGATGCTGCCTAGTGAGTCTATTTGCTTATTCTGCTCTGGATTCCTACAAATCCACTTTGCAGTCAGGACACGGGGGGTTTGGATTCTTTTCTGCAGCTAAAAGCAACACGGTGATGATTTGCAATAAACAAATCTGCTCTTTTCTCTCAAGGTTTGTGTACACTAGGAATGCATTTGCAACAGCAGGCTTTCACTGGGGAAAAAAAGATTTAGAAGGTATCTAAAACTTAGCAAGATGAAAAGGCCTGTAAGGTGACAAGAATTTTATTAAAAATATATATATATGTGTGTGTGTATTTGCATAGGACATGAACGGCAATGTAAACAGAATAATCCAAATTATTTGTTGCCCTTCCCTTTCAGTGCCCAGCAGGGGAGAGTCAGGGAGCTGTTGGGAGAAACTAAAACTCTCCTGACTTCAGGTGCTCTTCCTGCCTCAGCACTAAGTGGCTCTGACACCACTGAAAAAAGAGTTTGTGTCCCAATTCTTTAAATAAGATCACTAAACAGCACTGTCAGTTTCACTTCCCTTGGACTGACTGGGGAGAAAATCCCAGACAGGAGAGTCTCCCTGGAAAAAATAAACTAACAGGTTGCAAAGTATGAGCTGTGAGAGCTACAGTTAATATTTCTATTACAGATTATCAATACTTCTATTAAAGATGAGACAAATCAGGATCTGATATTGAATTCTATTTAGACCTGCATGCCTGGATATATAGAGGAAAAAAGAGTCAATGGGAATTTTTCCTTAACTCCACTGGAGCCCCCTGATTATTTTAATTTTCAGGTTATCAGCTGCAAGTACAACACCAGAAAAAAAAACAAAAAAACAAACTACTAATGATTTTCAGAGCAGTTAAAAATAATTAGAGGCAGACCAGTTGTCCAAGTTGTACACTTATACTAAGAGAAAACTTAAGAAAAATCCTGCAAAGCTTTATAACCTGAGGATTAAAAAACCAGAACATGGTGAGGGCTAAATCAAATATGAAGCAATCTATATTTTCCATTAAAGCCATTGTGAAATTGGCCATTTTGCAAAGGTCCTGATTAAAAACCATAGGGAAGTTGATAGTTTTGATTCTCAAGATCCTTGGCACTCAACTAAGAAATAAGGAGAAAGCAGACCCACAAAAACAGAACTTGAAAATAGAGCCAGCACAAAAACATGTCACAAATCAGCTATTTCAACAGCTCTAGAAAATAGCATTAATTGCCTTGTTCCCACAACTGGAGGGAGGCTCAACAATGCAGCTTCTAATTTTAATTTCAGCACTATATTTCTTTTTTTTTTTTCTGTTGTTATAAACAGCATAGCAGTGAGAGTTGCCAATGCTTCAATATGCTGAAAGCTTTATTATCTCTTCTTTGACAGTTGGTGTTTTGCTAATTCTTTAGTTTCAATAAAAAGCAATAGAGATGTTTATTGAAGGCTTTGTTGGTTTTTTTTTTTCTAACGTGGCCGATTTGAAGGGTAATTAGCACATTCATATCTGTCAAAAAATCCAATGACTTTTGTATTCCTGTTTCTGGTTCTGTGTGTTCACTTGCCTGGAGTGACTTGGAGATGTTCTCAGATGAGCAGTAAACCAGGAGAGTGAGAGCTGAGTGAATTTGGTCTCATGGCCATGAATGCAGCCTTTGTTGCTCCAGAGAGTGAAGATTACTTAGGCACTTAGCTATATTATTTATGCTGCAGTTTTTTCCTCTTCTGCCAAGCTATTTTTGACTACTTGGGTTGTTTTCTCCACTCCCATGCAGTTTCAGAGCAGATGCTTGTGCTCTTGATCCTTGCTAGGCAATTGCTCTGCAGTCTGGGGCCATGGCTCATAGCAGGGGCTGGCAGTAAACACCATCACCTCTTCCCTCTCCTGTGAGAACCTTCTGCTTGCTGAAGACACCACTTCCAAGGATCACTGCGTAAACCTCCCTACAAAGTGCAAAACAACTCCATAAATACCCAGTGACACAAGCATCAAAAGCTCCAACTAAGCCATCACACAAGAAGATCTCCTCTTTCAGCAGGGGACAGGAGGATAAACAACAGATGACAAATGTTAGGTGGTTCTCATCTCCAGCAGACATAACTCTCTGCTGCTGCCAAACATGAATCCTCTCCTCCTCCTGTCAGCTGAATCAGCAAGCTCCGCCCAGTTCAGCAGGGAGCTGAGAATGGACAAAGGGCTTCAACAGTATGAATCCACCAGAAATATTAGTGTACCCTGAAACCTAGACACTTAAAATTGTGCAATAAAACCAACAAAAAAAATAAAGTGTTACAGGAAAAACCAACTAGATTTGTGTGAACTTACTTAAACATACCTTTTGGCAATGTGAAACTGCCCCCCAGTATGGGCACGTGGCTTCAGAGGTCTCTCCAGCTCTGCATAGGAAGGTAGAGGCAAAGTATGAAATTTAAGTATTAACAGAAAGTAAAATTTACTTATGTAAAATTTAAGTTTTAACAGAAAGAGAAATAGCATTTGAAAAATGGTATTACCCCTCTTGAAGATTTAAAGTTGAGAGAAAACAAGTTTTCCCTCTGAAAAACAGCAAAGTGAACTGAAAGGCTATTTATAGAAAATTCATTATCAACTCTATTTAATAGAAACAGCAGCCTAGGAGATGTTAAATTACTGCTGTAGAGCTACAGAGGTTGTACCCAGAAAGTTTCATTCACACTTTACTCAGATATCAGAGTATTTTGAGCATCACTCCTAGAATGACAGGAAAAATACCACAGCACCTGGATTTGAAGACCTATTTCAAGGTTAGTGAAAAATAATTTAAAAAATAAATAAGAATTAAATGGTTTTCTCCTCTGCAGGCTGCCTTCACAGGACACTGGGAGCTCCTCATGCCTTTATTCCCTGCACAAAGAGGGAGGGTTCTGACTTTCTGTGCAGGACAAACAAAGCAGAATGATTCCAGGGAAGGGGCCTGATTATACTAAAAGTATAATATAAAGCCTGATTTAGTTAAATATATAAAATATGTATAATATAAAGCCTGATTTTAGTATAAAGCCTGATTATACTAAAAGCATCTTCAAAGCTGGGTGAGCCCTGGGAGCTGCTGCAGGATCTTGCATCTCTAGATCCAGAGGACACTGTGGTTTGAAAATACGTAACAAACATCCAGCTTTCCACCTTATCTTGAGGTGGATATACTAAAGAATTAACATTTTCTTAATTAAGTTTATTTTAATCCTGGTATTACACTGATCCTCGAGGAAGGGAAATCTTTTTTCACTGACTTCAGCAGCAGCAGAATGGGAACATTTAATGGTGTTTTTAATAAAGTTGAGAGATACTGACTGTAATTTTTCAAGTAAAGAACTGAGGTCTCCTCTTAAAAAAAGTATTACAGATTAGTCTTCTTTTTTTTTTCGGAGGCATCCAGTTTTTTACAATGCAACTTAATGAAGTAGGCTCTAAGGTATTTCCTGCAATATCTTTCAAGAAAAGAAAATATAAGCCAGTAAAGTTGCTCATGTAAGCATCTGGGATTTAAGGAATTACTTAAAACAATGACTGCATGAAGTTATTAACCTTCCTGGAGAATTAAAAGATGCCTCTATGTGATGGATCAAAAGCACCAGCCATTTAAAGTTTGAAGGATTGTTTTTCTACGTGCAATTTTTTTCTACATTCATCCACTGGTTACCTCATGGCAATGGCCCAGTCTCAGGAAGATGATATTCTTCTACTTTGCCTCAAGTAAAGGGTAGTCTAATGAAACTAGTGATTTTTAGCTTTTATTTCCTTGCTGCACTGGGCAGGTTAAGAGGATCAGCATGACTATGTAAAATTTTGCTCATAATCAAAAAACAGCAACAAAAAAAAAGCCCCTGATAGCAAACCAATTTGTGTACAGTTTATCTGTACAGGTCAGTGAATTGTGGCATAGGAAAGGCTTTGAAAATTCATGTTTTCTCACCAAGTATATTTTAATTCCAATATTCCTATTGCTTCTATGGCAGTAATTCCTCATATACTTCAGGGATCTGGGCCAACACACACTCCAGGCTTTTGCCTGCAGCAACAGGTAATACACAATCCCAGCTCTTGGCCACATCTTCCACACTGAATGAATCTGACAGGGGAACCACTGGTGCAGAAGGAATGCAAATCCCCATGCCAGTTTGTTTTCCAGGCAGGTCTTCACATAACTACAATAGAATCCAGTTATGGCAAATATTCAGAAAGTTGCTATAAGGGTGAGCATATGTAAATGGCCATTGTGATTTAAATAATAATAATAATAAACTAGTAGCCAGCAAAACCATTTCATTTCATTATTCTCTTCAGCAGAAAATTCAGTTGCCAAGAGCAAATTAAAAATACTACTACTAGCAACACGTGGTTTACAAATGCTTTCTGCTTCCTAAAAGTGAGGTGTCCCTGGGTGCTATAGAAGCCAATAAATTATTGCAGGGGCTCTGTGCAAAGTATCTCAGCCCAAACCAGATCATCTGCTCACAAGTTAGAAGGTGAAAGAGTGACACTTGGATTCAGAGCACACCCCTGTGGGTGGGTTCTGCACTATTAATGACATTTTCAAAGCAATCCTTGATGACTCTGCAGAAGTCATGTCTGCTGCCAGGGCTGTCAGTTCCCATGAATGCCTGCTAAGGAAGCCCCCACTAATGGCACAAGCTCCTGTGCAGCCCCAGGCTCTCCTCCTTGCAGGGATGGGCTGAGCAGGAGCACCAGGTCCCCTGCCAACCCCACAGTGCCCTCACCTGCCAGGGCTTCTGAACAGCAAACTTGGGGGTGACCAGGGACTGAGAGCTAAATGGCTGGCTGGCCAAAATGACACTGTGCTGCTGAAAGCAGTTTTAATAAAGTGCTGAGAGCTCACTTTGCTTTTTGACTTGCCCTTGTACAGCGAGGCAAGTGACAAAACGATTTATGAATGCAGCTTGAAATACAGAGAGTGTACTAAATAAAGTCATATTAAGGCTTTACCAAACATGCCTGGGTTTGTGTATTGTTTACTCTGATCAGGTTCTAGCAAAAAAAAAGAAATTAAAAAAAAAATGCAGCTAGATAGCAGAAGGTTCCAAACCCTTCTTGCAGAAAAAAAAAAGCAGTTTTCTCTGCAGTGCTGCTACACTTAAGACCTAAGAAACAAAACTGTGAAATTCTCACAGAGATTTGCACCTACAGGGCAGCTACCTTCATCTGATATATTTTTCTGTGTTGCCCTCACTTCACTCTTCCTCAGTTCTTCTACAAAGCCTGCAGAAGCCAAAAGAAAGATCCTCAATAGTTCAACTGGTGCCCCTTGGGCTTCTAACATTCTGTTTTGATTTAGGATGCTACACTACCCAGGATTAAAGAACACAAATTGTTAAAACTTAACACTTGAGAAGATGAGGAATTTCTTTGATAATGGATATTGTTAAATATGTAACAACACTCCCCTTTTTTAACTGCAGGTTTATCAGAATTAAAATGGCAGAATGGAGCTTCTTTGGAAAGAAGAGGTGGCACCCAAGTCCAATATTTGTGACCACATAGCCTGGTGACTACAGGTATGTCTCCTTGTTTGTACAGCAAACTTCATCTGCTTCCAACAGTTGTAAATCCAATGGTTACAGGGTTTAAACCATTTCCCAGTTATGATATGTCTACAAGGCAGCAACAGCTGGGCAATAAACTTTAAGCCATAAACGTTTCTGAAAGCAGTAAGTTCATGGCCAAAGCCATAACTATGGTAACATCATTGATGTCCAAAATGCAATCTAGTCTCACTGCTCCCTTTAATGCCAAGTGATATCTTCCATAGCAAGGTACTTACCAGCAGCCTCCAGGTTAAATAAGATGGGTTAAGGTCAGGTGGGATGGCTCTGAAAAGCTTCCTTGAGTCAACTCCTGATTTGTGGCCTCCTCTGAGCCTCTGGCATTCCCTGATTTCATCCCCATTCTATAGAACACTCTCAATATCACTTTAGACTGGATATTGAAATCACTTAGTGGCAATAAAAAAAGAGGGGACGCTGCAGAATTGAATCCCATTTTGGTCAGCACACAGCTCTAAACTACTACCAGTGTGAAATGAAATCTAATGTCTCCCTTAGCAATCCCATCTTCTTTGTCCTGTTGTTTTGCTGGGAGTGTTATGATACACTAAATCCATTTGGACACACACTAGTACACGGGTCGGAGCACAGATTTCAAGAGGAGATTTCCAAATTTCTGCAGCCAGTGCAGCAGGCTGCCTCACACTTGCACAGAGAAACCCATTCACAAAGCTAGAAGGGGACAATGCAAACACCTCAGATAAGAAAGACTTACAGAAAATGATTAGAAATCAGAGGATGGTGAAGTTACCTTAGCAAAAGAATCTTATCTAATCTTCAGAGAGCTCAGACTACTCTGACTTTATGGGAAGGCAAAAAACCCCTCTGCCATCATTTCACATGGAATAATCACACAAGATTCAAATGAAGGAACCTTCTGTTAGGCTGAGTATAAAAGCACAACCCACCATCTCTCTGTTGCTAGGAGTTTATGTTCTCTTTCCCCACTATATTCTTCATTCCTGTAATTTGATTTACAGATAAGATGGCAATAACAAAGCTATAGTTACCTGTGACCCCCCTTCCTTTTCTTTTCCTTATGTTAGATCTCAGGGTGGTAGAAAACAGAAATTGTGACTGAATTTTTGTAGTTTCATCTGCTCCGAGGTGGTAAAAACACCACACAGAAACGTGACCACTCAAAATCCAAATGCCTTGAGTTCCATGAGGAAAACAGGGCAACACCTATGGGCCTGTGCTCTGCCAGATGCATCCCCTAAATGCTCCCTGATTTCCACAGTCTTGTTCTGCTGATGTTCCTGCTGCCCCCTCTTTCCCTCCCACCACAGCACTGCAAGTTTGAGTGCAGCAGTGGACAAGGCAGGTGCCTGATCTGCAGAGCCAGCTAAGTGATGAATGTGCAGGGCAGATGAGGATAAATCATGCCCCAAGGAGGAGTTTTGGGGGAGGATTACTGCGTTGTCAATTATGGAGAACAGATGCAGCTTACGGAGGGAGCCTGGGTGGAAAGCTTGTCTGATTGCTCCTGGCCAAGCTGAGATGATGGCTGCTCAACAAAATGCAATGCCCACGAGACTGTGAAACTAAACCCTGAGGAAACATGTCCAAAGAATAAAGCAAGTGGAAGGCAATACTGTACTAATAAATCAGCTGAGCCTCTTCAGGGTAACGGAGTCAGATATGCGTGTAACGATTCTCTTTAGAGCATCTGAGGAGCTTGTCAAAGCTCTTTGATCAAAACAACACACAGCCTCACTTGTGAAATGCAGGGACAGGCAGCTCCTAGCTTGCCTCAAATTCCATAAATGCTATTACTTTTGCTATTAATTCAGATAGATAGCTCTTTAGATAGCTGCATCTTGGTGTCTTCTTGGACAGGGGTTTTAGCTCCTCACTAGTATTTCTGGAGTGCACTAGAAGACAGGAGCTGGCATGGTGAGTGCTTGTCACAGCTTCCCACAGTTACAGTCTGGCTGCTTAGAAAGGCAAAATTCCCCAATAAAAAGAAAACAGTGTTGGAAGGAAGGCTTGCTAAATGTTTGCCCTGGTAATCCTGGGCAGTCGATAGGATTGGTATCAAATACATGCAAGTATAGTTTGCATTTTGCTCATGTTGTAAAGATGAATGCCATTTAAAATCTGTATCTACAGAATAAAACACAGTGAATTTATGACCTGTTGTGAGGTAATTAACTATTCCATCATAGGATCAGTATGTAGGGTTTCTCCATATGCCATCCAAGCACAATGTCAATCGGTGTTAGATCAGACTATGAAGCTATTGCTTGCATGAGGTAGCATCTTATGATGTGAAGCAAGATAACATTTGGCATGAATAGAATGATCACAATTTGCCCTTTCATTCATGTGCTAGAGTTCAGCACATGAAGGAAATGTTCTTTTTCATCTGTAAAACATAACTGCTGCTTAAATGAAAGAACTCAACCCCACTGTCCAAAAATATTCTCCCACTTTTCCAATCAAGTGGCACAAGGCATATTTCAGCAAAGGGGAGGTATTACTGTAGGAAATGGCAAATACTGGCCAATTTAACACCAAGCCTCCAGAATCACCAGCAGTCAGGAGTGAAGCTACACCTACAAGGTTCCCCAAGAACCCAGGGAAGTCACAAGCCTAACACCGTATACTTCCTCTAGCAGAGGTACCCACCTTGGACATGGGAACCCTTTCTTCTGCCCATTTTTCCACTCTGAGCTTCACTTTGATTCTCCATACCTCAGGTGACCACAGAGTCTTTCTCCTTCCTGACATGGCTTCCATCTTTCCATTAATTTCTTTAAATAAACAAGAAAGTCAAGAAGATTAAAACAAGTGCCAAAAGAAAAGGAGTTCTTGTTTTCTAGCCCAAACATAGATTGCAGGATGCAAAGTAAATGTTTGTTCTTCCTTTTCCCTGATCAGACTTGAATTACTATTATTAATAACCACTGCAATTTGCAGTTAGTTCTCTGGAAGGAAATTTCACACAGATGTCATTCATTTTTCTTTAGTTCTTCTGTTTCCACAGGCACTGGAGCAATAAAAGCTCTCTGAGTTCCTTGGGTGGAAGGACAGGCAGAAGAGTGCCTTTCTAAAGTGCAGGTGTAGGGTTCCTACCTACACCAGTTCTTTCCTTTCTCCTGGGTTATATCTCCAGGAGACAGATGTTTCAGCTTTTTTTCCTTTCATTTGCTCTTATCAGGGTGCAAACCTCTTATCATTTATATAAGCAGTAATGACCCCCCTGTTAACAAAGGTGAAAAGCTCTTTAAGTGGAAAAATACTGTTTCCCTGGGTACAAAAGGTACCCCCAGAACTTAAAGCAATGGTTATTGATGCTCCCCACCAGCCAAGATTCTAGATGTTTCTATCTCTAAGTCACAGCATCTGCTAGACAACCATGATATACCATTTCCAGGTTGTAACAGCATTCTGATGTCAAAATTACATTTAATTTCCTAAGACATGGTCTCTTAAAGCATCTTTTCCACATAAATGTAAAGCAAGACTATTAGCATGGCAGTTAGACCATCATAAGGGATGCTTGTGATTCATCTCTTAATTATGCTTTTTCACTCAGGCTGTGGCAGCCCAATTCCCTTTTCGAGCACAAACTGTGTTCATGACATACATATAATGCAATAAAATTGACACAGATAAGAGCAATGGGTCACATTATTCTCTGTGATTGAATCACAAGACAATGCAACTGCAGAGAATTTCTAATTCAGTGAGTCTCTTTCCAAAGATTTGGAAATATCCCACTGCTGCAGATAAATTATAACCCAAATAGCAATGAACTGTACAATTACAGAATACATGTTTTCTGGCAAGTCAGCCTCTATTTAAATACAGAATAAAAAAGGCATCGCTGGCACTTGTTAACCTAGTCAGTGGCAGTGGCAATTTACTAGATGTGCCTTCTTGTACAATTAATCTAATATAGCAAGAAAAGCACCATGTCTTGGATTAATGGTAGCAGTGGGTGGGTCACATTAGTCACCTGCTGCTGAGGAAAACAGTCACAAAGGACATCTCCTGGTGTGAAGTACAGCAGTTTCACACCTTACAAGAAACTGAGGATCTAAAAGCTTCTCTCAGAAACCCAGCAGCACCATGGTTTGTTTTGGTTTTCCTTTTTCCTGATTAGCTCTTTATCATGAGAAACTCTGTAGTCTCAATGGTGAGAAAATGGGAACTAGCTAGGTCCCAGGAGTCTGACACAAAGGGAATTTTTCTAGAGCTTCCTCAATAACCAATTTGCTAATTGAATTCAGTAATAATTTTTTTTTTCTTAGAAAATTGTGTCTTCTGGAGCAGAGAATATTCTGTTAAAGACAGAAACGTGGGTGAAGAAATTACAATTTAAATGTAATGCACACTATTGGAATTTTCCTTGTCCTGCACATGTAATTGCAATGCAGTATTTTGCTCTGTACACAAATGTTGACAACTTCACTTTTTGTCTAATCTGAGTATTTTCACGTTGATCTGAAGTAGTAAAAGCCACATGGGAATTGGCTGAAAGCAATGAAGGAAGCTTTTACCAAATGTTCTCCAAGAAAAAGCTGATGTTTTGAATATATCTGGGAGATAGGCACAGCACTGAACCAGATACTTCTGCTACCACGTGGTGCAGCCTACAGAGACAAGCCAGATGTTTAGCACTACTTCTGAAACCCTAATATCTCTGGGGAATTTTCCTATTTATTTAGAAAAACTTTTATTTAAACACACCCCCCCAGCACATCCACAGTGTTCTTACAGGGAATGTACAACTGCAAGTTTGAGAACATGACTTTTTTTTACAAGAAGGCTTTAAAAAGCACTCAGTTCAGCTTTCAAAAGCACAGTCTTTGTGGATCTAAAATAGGCTGGGCCACTGCAGCCCAACTCTTTCTGAATAATACCAGGTCATTATTAAACAAGAGCAGAATGATAAAACCAGGCATATTACAAAAGAGGTTGTCAGATGTGAGCACCCACAGGAATAATGTGTGGGGTCTTGCTTGTTCCAGAATAACTCCCAGAGAATAAGATGAGGAATGTGAGGTTGGATTTTTTGTGCTTTTATGCTTTTCTGATCTGTATGAAGACAGTAGCTCTGGATTTTTAAACTGGGGGCTTATTTTTCAGCAGGCTGAAGATACCTGCAGTTTTAAAAGGTCAATAGAGTTGGTTGCTCATTAGTCTTCAGCTGCCTATTAAATAGGCAACGGCCAAAGCAGTGGCATTGCAAATTGGCCACAATGCTATCAGCATATAGAGATAAAAGCTCTGACTCAGGCACAGATCAGCCACCATCCAGCAGTCACACTATTTCCAATGGCACTAGAAAAAAAACCAATATTCTTTACAGACACATCACCTGCTGGCTTTTCCTTTAGTCTAAACACTCACTACAATTTGCTATAAACCATTAGCCTACCTCACATCAACACCAGGGTGGGAGTGAAGCTCACGGAATTACCACTGCCTTTGGTGTGCTGAATAGCAGTCTGAATAAAACACTGGAAGTCACTTCCAGGATCTCTTCAGTTTCTGCTATTTACTTCTAAAATATAGTTCCCATTAGATAAAATAACATTTCTATTCCAAGCAGGATGAAAGCTTTAAAGTGATGACATGAAGCCAGGGAACAACAACTGCAATCCCAGTTCCAAGTGCCAGGCTGCAAATAAAGGCATTACCTGCAGACAATAGCAGGCACTTGTGCTGGCTAGAAATGAATACAGAATTGGAGCTACTTTTTGCAGACAAAACTGGCTGTGTTGTCTTCTCCTGAGTGGCTGAACAAAGCAGTCTGACTGAGCCCATCAAACCTACCCAGCTGAATACATTCAGAAAAGTGAGCAGTTCTTACTGAACTCAAGCCAAGGCACCAGTCATCACTGAAAAATAGAAAATAAAATAATACAAAACCTAAGGAAGACCGAGGGCTGGGGATTGTTGGATGGGTGGGAAGTGGAAGAGAGAAGGAGGAAGAGCTGCTTTGCTATTGGTTTGCTGGTAGGACTACAAAGCTACCTATCCTAGCTAGAGCAGCAGAGAGGTTATGACTTGCATAGCTCCATGGGGACTAGAAAGCACACCACTGCTTCCAGGGTGATAAACAGAAAATGGAACAGAGATCTCAAATGGCCTTTAGCTGTTAACCTCAGGAAGCAGCTTTAAAAATATGATATTTGTTATTGTTAATTGTTTCCAAAAGGATGACTCCTAGAACTGCAAGAGCTCGTTGACTTCTCCTACGTACATCCTCCTCGGAGGTCAGACAGGAATCACTCCTGAGCATGCAGCTGAGAGGAGAATTACCCAATGAAGTGCTCTTGCCTGAGCACATCCAGCTCACACAGAGCTTTCTTGCAAACATAAAAAGGAGCTTTTAATGTGAAAACCTGGTTTTGTCTGAACCTGGGAAATGTCTACGGGAAATTCTGCCTCCAGGCTCCGAGACACGCACATGAATAAATGCACAGAGCACTGTTCCCGTTTACAGCACTCTGATCTCCAGGGGGAAAAAAGGGCTGGAAAACAAATCTGTTTGTACAAAGGGACTGAAATGAAATTATCCAACTTAGAATACCTTAGTAACAGTGACAGTCGAAGGTTTTTAGCAAGGCAGGCTTGGTTGAAATCCACTCTGTTGATAGGCTCTTCAAGAAACAAAAATCCAAAGCATGAATTTCCAAGTCAGCAGTGCAGAACCTGGCACTGAATCCAGTGAGGAGAAAAGAGTCAGTGTCATTTTTGCTGGGAACTGGAGAGAATGGGTGATGGTGAAGTGATTATACTATGGACAGTGGAACATCTGCAGTAGATGATCAATTCACTTAAGTGGTGACTTGACAATTCCATGGCATATGAAGATAAGAAATAAGAATTCCTCTGAAAATCTCCATTTGAGGTCTGACCCATTGGACTTGTAGTTATTTTTCAGACTGTATCTTAAAAAAAAACCTAAACATCAATTTATTTTTTTTTAATAGACTTATGGAGTTTCTTTTTGTGTATAGTGCAAGACCAGTCTCATTTATTTTCTTTTCCTAGGTGGTATTTCAAGGGAATACCAATCAGAGGTGCAAGTTAACTTCATTCCTAAGAACCAGTGACAGCTCAAAGTGCTCACCTCTTCCGTGCAAGAGTTCCAAAGCCTGAACTAGCAGCTGTATTTGTGAGTCAACTAATTGGCTGAATTATTCTAAAGTATACACAAGACAGACTATGTAAGATAGGAAGAGGCAAACACTTTATTTTCTGCACAGGAAAAACCCAGCAATAGCACCACTCTCACAAACTGTTACTAAACAGGAGATTCCTACAGGATTGCCTGTGCTTAAACCATGAGGGAGTGAAATACAAAGACAAAAGAGCCCTCAGGTCAGTATTATTATTATTAGATTTTAAAAACACAAGCAAATACCTCAAACCTGTCAGCTAAGCAATGCTGTTTGGGAACAGTTTCCTTGGTTTTCTAATTGCTTTCCCATTGGGAGGAGAGTGGAATGCATATGTTGATTTTACTGAAATTTCCTTCTACAGGGGCTCTAAGTAACACTGCAACGCTAAAAACCTCACTCAATTTACATACAAACCATTCTGACAAGTCAAGTGCCTTCCCCTGGCAATAGCTGAGGCAACACAGCCTGTGTCTGAAGCATTTTGGCTGTCCTCAGACACTTCCCATCCTGGAATAAATGAGGAGATGGTTACTTACAGCAAAGCTGGGGAGAAAATTCAGTAAATTGTAAGCCTTTAAATGTCCAGTCCCAGCTTCCTGCTTAACATTCTGCTTCAGCAAAGCACTTGTGTATTGATGGCAGCAAAGGGAACTGAAGGTGTTTGTTATTCACTTTCTTTTAGTTGTTCTGTGAATGAAGAAAAGAGAAAATATTTACTTGCACAGTCAGTTCCAATCAAAAAGCTCGGTTTGATTACATTTTGGTTTTATCTTTCATAGTTCTCATAGAAAACACCTCTTAATCCATTCAGGGACCCCAACTCTGCCCAGACACTCACACTTCTTATGTAATTACTTTCAAAGCCTTCTCCTGCCATGGCACAGCTGCCTCTTTAAACTGCTTAGTACATTTCTCTGCCTTTCCTAGTCACTGTGGATGGTAAGTCAGCTTTAGGTGGTGAACACTGTAGGCAAGACTGTTCCCTGGGATTCTCCTCTGCAGAGGGACAAAAACCCACTTGTTCCTTCAGAGGTCTGTAATTCCTAGTTTCTAGCTCACAGGTATGAGCAAAGCTACAGGTAAGGAAGGTTTCTGTGGCACCACCCATAAGCACAGCACCTTAGTAACTCAGCCTTTCCAAGAGCCACCCCTGGAGAAACAGAAAGGCTCTGAGTGTCCTGGTGTCTCTGAGAGCAGCCCAAACCTGTCCCCTTCCCAGTGAGACATCCTGCAGCTGCAGGCAACATGTCCTCAGCAGCTGCCATTGTCACTGCACATCAGCTGCTTTAACAAACACTAGGGGACCACTGCCAGGATTCAGCCCTCTCCTGGCTCTTGTAACATGTACAATGACTCTGTTCCTTGAGCAGTGTTTTCTATTCATCTCTGGGCTTTTTGCTGCAGAAGCCATGCCTATGCAAGAAGCAAGGGATCACATGCATGGGAGAACAGGCTCTGATGAATGCATATCCTAGCAGACAGCCTTTCAGGGGCTCCTTCTGGGTCAGCATGCTCCATTAGCCTCCAAATGGCACAGCAAGGTATTAAAGTCAGCCAGAGGGAGAGCAGGGAAAGCCACAGGCGGATGCCACAGCAGTCACCACTACCATGGCAGCTCCTGGGCACACTTGGCTGCAGCTGGCCTGGACTTCTCTTCACCAGGGCTTGGGATGCAAGCATGTTTATTTGGGATGGGAGCTGTTGTGAAGATGCACAAGCTGGGACACACCACCCTCACGGCTCCTCCATTCCCCAATCCCTCTTTATACTTCCCCTGTGTCCTTCTCTGGGCAGTCTGCACCTCCTGGCTGAGCCTGCTGCAGGATGACTCAAGAGAACCCCCCCCACAACACAAAACAAACAAATCCCCAATAAACAGAAATAAAGTTAAAAAAATCAAATAAAAAGGAAAAAATGTAGATATATTCTGTCTCATGGGTGAGCAGCCACAGCAGACAAATCACAGGAGAATTCACTCCCTGCTCTCCCACCTCTCATTCCCTCACGAGCACAGGGTGATTCTCCAAGCTCATCCTCCAGAGCTGTGCCCTGTGCATCTGTGGGGCCCTCTCACTCCAAGGTTGGCAGCCCTGGGGTCCCTGGGTGGCAGCTGCTGGTCTGAGTGGTTTCTGGTGGATACAGATTGCCATGTAGTTAGTTCCCTGCAGGTGCTTTTATTTCTGCTGTCACAGAGTGCCTCTGCTCTCCCTCATTCCTCCACAAATCCTTACTCCAAACTACATCATCACCTTAACCTAATGCTTTATTCCCATTTTTGCAATATTAACACCAAAAAACCCACCCAAACCTCTTCCAGTGAACACAAAAATATAAAGCAATGTTCCAACAGAAGGCTTGTAACAACATTTAGAGATGCAGAGAATGAAATGTTGTGCTTCTGGGTTAAAATCCAGGATAGCACTCACAATGGGGGTCTCTGCATCTTCCCACTGCCCCACTAGTGGTAACTACCACTAGCTGATTAGACACTGAGCAGCTCCACAAACACCAGTCTGGGGGTGATAACTTTCTGTCATGTGAAATCTGCCACCTCAAAGAAAGGCTGTGTGCACACAGGGAGGCACCACAGAGCTTTTCAGCACTAGAGGATTTGTGCCTCGCTCCTAACACTTTCTGAGAGTTTTAATTATTTAGAGTTCAGCCTCTGCAAAGATGCATTTTATTTTATTTTTGATATTTACTTTTTCACTGTCACACCTTCTTTGTCACAGCTTCAAACATGTTGCAACTTCTAACTGCCTGAGAATCTCTCAAGGGATTTGGTGTTGGTACCAGTTCACAGATTAACTCATCCTGCAGTCATTTTGCTACCTTCAAATGCCATTGAGATGCCCTCATTTAAAAATGAACAATGACAACCCCAAGCCCCAGACACACTGTTTTGCCACTATAAAAACATGATTTTTGACGAATAGTCTTCTGATGGGGCTAATGGATCTTTTTGTTCCTTTGCTGACCTCTCACACGTGTGAAATTAGGAATTAGGGTGAGCAGCTTGGAGCTGGCAGGATAAGTCCTCCTCACAGGAGTCTCCTGAACACAAGGCAGTCACATTTTCAGCTCTGCCACTCTTACATCCTCCTGGATGTTAAAATACAGAGGGTTGAGTCTCTGGCCTCAAGGGCTGGCCTGTTCTTCCTGAAGGTCCATAAATCAGCCTCCAGGACTAAGGCTCTGTGCCAGTGAGAACCTGGTATTTATGAGCTGGGAGCTGTGTTCCAGGTGCATGGGGAGGCTGGGATCAGATTAAGCTGTCCATGCTGACAGCAGTTCTGCAGAATGAAGCTGCTTCTCCAAGCAGCCTGGGTACTCAGGACTGTGCAAGTGCAGCCTTCAGTGAGCTGTGGGAATGCAGAAAACAAGGTGGTCTCTTGCAAACACTGTCCTTGTCCTAGTTTCCTTCCCCCTGCCATTATCCAGCCAGCACTGTGGTCAAAATTCCTGCCAGGATTTCTATCTTGATTAAGATAGAAAATACCAACTTACATCTAAACAAAATTTAATACTCAATTGCTATTTTGGTTTTACTCTAATGGAAAGGCAGAAGTGCTCTTTTCCAGCAGAACCCCCCCATGTATAACCCTCTGCACTGCCTACAAATGCTGCATTTAAATATTCAATATATATGTACTTATGGCAACTGACAGAAAATTCCCCTGCTCTTTCTTCCCTCCTTATTCAGCAAATCAGGCAGAGGATTCTGACCATAAATTCAGAAAGTATTTTCATAAATAGAATATTTCAGCAGTTAAGACTGTGGTTTTAAGCAGTTCTGACTCTTCTCACATTCTCTTCCTATGCCTTAGTGGAAATAAATCAGACTCTTAAGCTGCTGCAATAATCTCTAAGAGACAAAACAGATGGAAAAAATAATGGGATAACACACCTTATGAGGAAGATTTTGGCAGTGCAAAAGTAATGCCTCTTTTCTTTACCTAAATGTTTAGACTGTCAGTTGCCAAAAATCAAATTCAAATTGTCTTCTTTTTTTTTTCAACAGGTGGTACATGTTATAAATGGCACACTTCATATATTAAAATAAAAAGTAATAATATAAATCTCCATGGGGGAAAAATATCCCAGGAGATATCACAGCCCTTGGTGTCTGCAGCCACAGATCTGCCAGCCTCATGCTCAACACAGCCAAGGCTCACCCTTTGCTCCTCATGGCCCTTTTTGATTTTTCATACATGGCCAAGGAATTTTGCCAAGGAAAAGGTATTTTCTTTTCTTTTCTTGACATTCGCTGTGTTGCAGCATGGGCAAACTCAGCCCCCACGAGCTGACCCCAGCAGAACTTTGCTAATTGCAACCCATATTATTTTTATGGGAGGCCAAATTATGTGTCTGAGGATTTTTCCAGCAAAGAATCTGAGAAGCAATAGGTACGACTAGCAATTTTCAAATTAAAAATAACCTGCACCTGCTGAGTTTTCCTGACTGATAACAGAATTATCCTCCCTTACTGGAAAAGCACGTTATTTTTTGGAAGTTTTTTTGAACCAGTTGAAAAACAAGTAAGAGCATCATTTAAAAACTGCCCAGAACAGAGCTTTCATGCATTTATATCACTCTAATGCACCAGGAGCTTGCATTGAGATATATCAGCTTGGATCATCTCCCATTCTCTGAATGAAAGAAGACTAAACAACCAGTCAAGTACATACCCAAGGTTCCCTGTGCAACCTCAGACTTCAGTTCTTGCAGAAACTTTAAAGGCATGCAGCTAATCCCTTGAAAGAAATACATTTGAGGGAACCTATTTTGCCTAAGAAGGAGGGAAAAAGAAATGAGAATTAGAGATTAGGGAAATAGAAGCCCATCTTGATCCATAAGCAAGAATGAGTGCATATGTTTGTGTGTAGAGTCCTGCAGCTTCAGAGCACACACAGCTTTGGGGACTTGTGGTGACTTGGTTTTAATCTGTTCCAAGCCATGATCCTCAAATTGTGTTTTCCATAATTGGTTTTAGCTGAACTGTAATGCAGTGAGTTTAAAAACCTTAAATCTTCTTCATCTTATGCTGGGTTTTGAAGATGAACGTTATCATAAACTCTGTATCATACCAGTAACAACTGCAAGAATGGAGCTAAATATTTACTGTTAAGAAAACTGTACTGTTCTCATTTTGGAAGCAGAGCAGCTATAAAAATGCCTGTACATGTTTGTCATTTTTATTTCAGTATTAATAACCAAGTTTTTATGACCTCATTCAAGAAACCCACAAGAATCTGGCTGCTCTTTTTATATTATGCTGGTGCCCTTTGCATCATTTCCTACTTCTAATAACTAATGATGATAGGTAATCACTTAACAGATGGTAAAAGCTCTTTAATTGCTTTTAAGGATGACAGAGCTTTGCTGTATTTTGGGAGCATTAACTTCTGTGACTTTTCATCTTCCTCAGCTCATTCCAAGTTTGTTAAGCCATCATGAAATATACAAGAGCCTGGACTTTTTGTTTTGGGGTTTTTCTGTAGTTTTGGTGGGTGTTTTGTTTGTTTCCTTCAGACTGTTGCTATTTCAAAGACATTTATTTAGTGAGGCCACCCTTAGCACTGAGAAGGTACACTATATGCCACTGACAACTCTGCTGAATGCTTTTTCAGTTCTGATCACTGTTTGCCTGGAGTTGTATGTAAATGCATATGAGGAGCTGTGCTAAAAGATATTAAATTGACTGAAATGAATTTATGATGTCACAAATTAGTGAAGAGTGTGTCTAGAAGCAAGTAATTCAGTTTTATGACTGCCACTGAAACAAACTGTATGGCTCTTGCATTTTGCATGAGAGTGTGAAACCTGAGATAATAAACAAAGACAGAATGGTTTCTTCATCCTCAGGATCAACAACCCTCCTCACATACAGCTAAGGTTACAACTGACTTGTATTTGTGTTTGTAACTGACTGGGGTTTTTGTACTAAGGCAGCTGTCCACAACTCCATGGGACTCAGCAGAGGTGCCACCTCTCACAGTGTTTGGGCAGTGTTTTCATATCAACATGCTCATAAAATCATCATAAAATGCATTTTTTTTTCCTTGTAACTAAGAAAAGCACAGAGTGATGTGCTTATTTTCCTCTGAATTGCTTAAAGCACTGATACCAGCTTCCCATTTGCATGCACTGAACCCAAGTACCTCCATTTTATTTCTGATTGAGAAGAAAGTGAGAGTTATGTGCTCAGAGAAAACCCAAACATGACCTCAACTTGTATTTTGTTCAATAATCTCCAGCAAACTGCTGTTCTGAGAGGATTATATTCAAACACATATAAGAGCAAATACTTCAAATCATCACCTCAAGAAGAAGGGCTCACTAAGTATTAATTTTTGATGTACTAAGCACTTCTTTGCAATCCCATTGTCATCTGGCACCATTGTACCAGAAATTCAGAGTGTTGCCTGGAACAGCTTTGTGTTGTTTTGTAACATGACTCCTTCTGATTTAGCAAGTTTAAACAGATACAGGTGGCTGTATAAAGCATTTGCATTTACTACTCTTTAGGAAGGTAAGAGATACCATCTAAAAACTTTTAAAATAGAATTATCTTTGCACGGCTTAATGATTTGTTACCAACAAGCAAAATCCCCAGTTATGTTCCCCTCTAAATTAGCCTGGGCTTTACATGAGTTTGCAACTGATAGGGGAAAAGAATGAACAAAAGAGAGATTAAATCAACTGTAAATCTGGGAAGGTGCTGTATGAATAAAGCCAGAGAGACAACTGAGCAAGAAACAATCACACTTTTGGGGTACCTAAGAGGTAATTATTATGCCTCATTTTGCACTGTTTTTCTTACCTGCTGCCTAAGATGCCCCACAGGATTCCCTCCTGAAAAGGACTCTGGGATTTGGCTCTTGTTTTCCTGAAGGTGGCTAAAACACTGCAGAGTACAACAGACTGGTGGTGTGTGCTCACTGCAAAGCTCTCTGGATGACAGTGCCTGTGTCCCTTTGGAAACAGAGCTAACAATCAGAGCTGAGGAATCAGCTGTTTCTGCACACACATGAGCTGTGCTTACACACTCACTGTAGCTGGGGTGTGCTTCTCTCCCTGTCCTGCCAAACTCTCTGCCTGGTGCTGCCTCCCTCATCACCTTCTTCACTATCCTCTTAAATCACTCAGCAAAGCCTCCTCATGTGAAGGACTGTGTGGCAGAGATAGCTGAAGTCCCCTCCACACGGGCTAACATCCAGCATGGCTTTGGAGGGATGAGCCAAGCCTATCTTCACAGCTCCAGGAAGCCTGAAATGCAAGGGAGAGAAACACAGAGCATGTGCCTCAAAATCTCTCCTAGGATGGTTTTTTTCTTTTCTGTTCTATTTTTAAACTTAAACTCTGAAAAAAAAAAATGTTTTTGCATTTTAATATACTGGTGAACCAAGCAAAATTGTATCATGAGACCCTGCATAAATATCAGATATAGGTTAATACATAGTATTTAATCTGACAGCCTGACAGAAGAAATGGAGTACCCCTTGTATACCATAATTTATAAACTGAAACAGAAAATGGATCCTTTCCTTGTCTGAAAAAATGTAGAAGGGATATTGCTGGAAAGCTGTGCCCTATTCCTCAACATGAGCTGTAACATGCTGCTTGCAATCTAGAAAAGCTGAGGGGAAAAAAAAACCACTGCATTAGGATTTAAGCAGAGGAAGGGGCACCAGGATACACCTCTGGAAGCAGCTGAAGGAATTTTGCTTTCCTCACTGTTGACAATAGTAACTGCAACTGACCCACTGTAACCAGGGGTGTCTGATTTTCCTTGAACAGCATCACTGTTACCCAGCTGTCTCTAGTGTTTGCTTTAGGTAAATTCAACTGCCATATGTCTGACAGATGTTTGCTTCAAATCATGTCTCATGATGTGGGGAATATGCTAGATAATATTCTGCATCCAGTTACTTCAGGGTGGTTTTCATCATTAAAACCAAATCTCATGTAAACTGAATGCACCACATCATCTTGTAGAGAGGCCAGTAAAATGTATTTTTGGATTGAAATGATACCAATTGTTTCCTTACCTTCTTGTCTCTGTCCATGGGTGGCACCTTTCTACAGGCTTACACTGAAGTGAGACTTTGGGGATGTGAAGTTGGATTGTGGGTGTAGGTGTGGGCAGGCAGTAACCCCATGGGGTCTGGCAGTGCTTCATACTGGAAAGTCTGGAAGCCAGCAACAGAAACATCAATCCATGACTAAATTGCAGCTTTAAAAAGATACAGCAACAAACATGTAATTTAATAACAGCTCATAAAAATAATTGCCACAATACATTTCTATCCAGGGTTGTACCTTATACAGCATGGGAAAACTGGCACTTTCAGAGTGCCATGTAGTTTTGCTAATGCAAGGTAACACCAGGGTAGGCTTCCAGCATTTTACAATCCTCAACTGCACTAGGAATCTGGAAACATGGCTTTGCCAATTACCAGGCAGTGCATTTCCCCTGAGTGCTAACAGAAATGTGTGTCACAAAAAGATAGATCTGTTCAGAATGTTTCTTACTGTAGGTACACTTAAACCCTTGCAGAAAGGGGAAGAAAGGCAACTTTGAATTATAAACAAAATAATTTAAATAATGATGATGGAGATTAAAAAAACCCAACTGTGCTTGCAAAAAAAAAAAACAAAAACAAACCACAAAATATTTTCATAGGCCTAGGAATTAAGATGCAGTGTTCAGAAAGGTTCTGTCTGAGGGCTATTTTTTTCCCTTCAAGAAGTTTTGATACATCAGCAGCCATATGTTTTAGTTTACTGGTTTATGCTGATTTCAGTGACATTTTGCTTCTGATGAGAAAAATCTAAGTGATCTAAAAATCTATCTGATGTTTCAAGATGAGTTTTCACTTAAAACGTGTAATACAGACACACAAGACTTTGGTAGAAGATAAGATTTTGATTTCATCACAACTTCTCCAGCAGTACAATGATGAATTGTAAATTTGCTACTACAGAAAAATCAGCAGAAGTCACGAGAGGAGGAGAATAAATTGTCAATTTCTTTAGTTTTGTATTGATAGAAAAGTATTGATAGAACTTGACAGCACAGCAAGTGATAAGTTTGGAAGTGATTATCATGTTTTGTGAGCACAAGACTCAAGAAAAAGAGAAAAGGATACTGAAATGAGAAGTCTTCTCCTTCCCAGCAGTGAAAAACAGGGATTTTGAGAAGTACAAAAATAACAGTAGTAGTTTGAGTGGGGTAAAGGCATGAGCTGCTTTTATTTTAAAGGTCAATTTTCAATCAAGAAGGGCAAAAGCCACACATATAGGGTTGGTCTGTCATAAAATGTCTTATCTAAGACATGTCTGAGATGTGTAGCCTTGTTAATCCTCCTTAACTTGTATTCAGGTGGGTTGGCCACTGTTCAGTTCTTTACCAGCAGCCCAATCTCACTGGGCATGCTCAGAGATTTGGAAAACAGCCTGTTTCCAACCATCTGTGGAAAGAATGCACTGACCTGAATTAATTAATTGAAATCAAGCCAGTCTGACAAAGGAAGAAGATCACAGGAGGAGATGAACTGAATCAGAATAAGCAGTGAGTTGTGACTTTCAGCAGAGCCCTGACTATGTGGTAGGGAGTAAACTGTGAACTTGAGGAAACTCCAAGGTGGCCAAGGGGAGCAGCTCAAGCAGAGAAGCCTCATGGGAGTGGAGGAGAAAACAGGGAAGGGTCAGAGAGTGGAATTTAGCAATTTGTTATTGCATATCACAGCCAAATAGTGCCAGCCCTCACCATTTCTTTCGGTTTCCCTTGTGCTGAGCAGCAAAAGCAGTCATTAACTCCTCTATTTTAGGACAGAAGATCTAGCAGTTCCATAAGACACCTAAGGGCTTTTTGAATATTATTGGTCTCCTGTTCACAAATGAATAACAAGGCTACTGCCATGCCAGGCTTTCATGAACAGTTCTCACTGCTTCTTTCATCTTCAGTTGATCATAGAGAAATAAGACTTTTTCCCCTTCTTAAAACAAGCTTAGCTTGTCTACACAGAAATCTGCTTTATTAAATGGTTTTCAGCTGAGACACAAAACAGCTACTGCATGCTTCCTGCATTTTGTCAACATCTTGCTAATTACAGAAATGATATGGGGCTTTTTTTCTTCTTTTCTTCTTTTTCTTCTTTTTTTTTTAAATGAGACATGTTGGGGAGAAAGAAAGTCTGTCTTCATTTACTCATTTCATTTATTCAAATTAGAGCTTTCTGATCCAATACTGCAGGAAAAGTGCTCCAGGGTAAATTTGGAAGTCTGTTTCATTATGATCCCTTAAGTATAATGCAATTAGAATCATGCTATGAATGACTAACAGTTTAGAAGCAATTATTTTATGACTAGGTGAATTTCCACCTCACAGTAAATATTTCTCCCATTTTTTATGTGCTAGTCTTTTCAGATGGTGCTAAGAAGATTAGAGAGATTAAATAAGCATTTCTAATCATGAGAGGAAACAGAGAGCAATCTTCCTCTTGTTTGAGGAAGCTGAACCAGAGAAGTGGAGGACTAGGGCCAGCTGAGCATCCTGCAGCACACTCTGGAAGGTAACAGAGACCCAAAGACTCACTGTTGCTGCTGGATGAGGCTCTTCAGAGGTTGGTTATCCTGCTCTCCATGGTCAGGATCTCTTGGATGGATGCAAGGTGGGAAGCACACACCACCATCAAAGTGCCTGATTAAATAAACTCCATCATTCACATGGAAACCATGGATGGAACCATGCATACTGCTCCTGAATCCTGTGGTCACACTAAAGGTTACTCACCCTGGAAGAGCTTTTAGCTCAGCACAAGCACATCCATTCTTTCATGCTGCTCCACTGGGCTTTGAAAAGTGACACTAGTTGCTATTGTAACAGTCTGCATATAATCTGTTGAGAATAAATACCCATGTAATGAGCCTGAAATGATATGGTAATTTCTTAACTCAAAATAATTACATGGCTATTCGTGCCCTCTAAAATAAGGTATTACTTATTCAGCCCAAGCAAATTGCTATTTGCCCAGGTTTTGAACTCTGGTAAACAGCAGCACAGCAGCCATCTGAATACTGAATCCTGAAACCATTTTCTGTCAGCTGTTTACTTACACAGCAACAGAAACAAATATTTGTCAAGGCAACGAGCAGATTTTAGTAGAACCGAGGGAAAAACAACAGAAGGCCCTTGGAAACAGGTCTGAAAACATGGCCAAGTCAGAGTGCTACAAGGGCATCAGCTGGCTCAAAGGCACCTAGGTGCCTTCTAAAACACCTCACCAGTTTGGAAGTGCTAAATAAAAGACCAGGATTTGTACAGTTTATTTTGGCTTGTGTCTGAGGTAACTGCCTGTCTCCCTTTGGCACCTGGAGATACAGGTAGCAAAGGCACCAGGGAGATGAAAGTGAGACAGACGGATGGATGGAAGGAAGAAGGAAGACACTCAAACCATTGATTCCACCCAGCTTTCCTACTATTGACTTCTTCTATTGAGGGAACTACACCAGTGGACTGAATTCAGTGCACTGCTTTTCATCTGTGGTGATGAAGTATCTGGACATGGAATGAAAATTAAATCCATACTTCATTTTGTATTCTTGTATTGCACAGCTACTCCCCATTTATTTACCTTATCATTTAAACACATTAGATCAAGTTTTATACATGTAGTTGTATTTTTCTATTTAGTGACTTCATTTAAAGAACTGGACCTATATGCAAGCTCTGGGCATGATGCTTCCTACCTCCAGTAAAAAAAAAATCAAATCAGCTGAAATCTGCTCTGTCCCACTTGAGTACCTCTTGGCAATCTGAACAAGATTTTCAGAGACTCAGAGATACAAGGGAGAAATGTTTTCCTAAATGTTTTCAACTTACACCAGGGTGATCTGAAGCATGGGATGAATCAAACAATCACTGCTTTGCATCCAGGGGCATCTCATCTCTGCTGCCAACAAGAGTAACCTGCTGTTCTAAACCTGTAAGAAAAAAAAGAAAGATTGCTTAGTTTCTGCTACCATGTATGCCAAAGACAAAGTAAAACTGGGATGGTAGCATTCATTTTTATGCACTACTTTACATTTTGATTCAGCATTATAGACCTCAATCTATTTGTATGTTATAGTTGGATTATTTAAATATTTTCACTTAAGCATTGTTCACTGAAAAAAATAAACTGTTTACTCTCTGCTTTATTTACTGAGGAATACTTGACCTTAAAAAAAAAATTGCAAGTCTTCACAGCACTGACAGCATTCAAATCTCTCCACACTATGTTTTGCACTGTGTGAAAACAGCTGCATGTAAGAGTACAACATAATATTATGCAACATACAATTGAATTAAGTAGCTAATGTCTTCCCAGAAACCACATGATTTCTCTCTTCCTATTTTTATTTAGTGTGGTTCAGGAGTTAGCTGACATGCCACGAAGGGTTGTCTTCCTGGAAGCAGTTTTCTGGTTGTTTTATCTGAGGTGGTGTCAAAAGGCTTTAAGTACCTTATACCTCTTCCCCGTGGCTGGCTTCAGGCTGCTTTGTGCTCTTTCATGCCAGGTCAATTTAATTCAGCCTTGCTTTTTGCTAAGGTTTCTTTGTCATTCTGCACACCAGTATTGGTTTAGGTGTTCTTGATGCTAAATATCTGGCATTTTTTTCATGATAACGTTTCTGAGGCCCAAAGCTAAGATCTTTAAAGATTTTTTTTAGGCTGCCTACAATGTGCTATTCCCCCTAGCTCTTGGAGAGTTCCATTCCACACCCTGGCACCAGTAGCAGTGCATGCCCATTTTAAGTTACGGTGTCCAGAATATCTTCAATAGATCAGCTAAAACTTTGGCTTTTATTCTAATGTGTCATTATATCCTCTTGAATAAATTTATTTATGCATTGCAACGATATTGATTGTTCCAGCTTGCTTGGGTTTAATTTCAGCCTGAGCTGCTCCATAATCATTTGTCCAAGTTTATGACATTACACGTTGTTGACTAATGGCTTCATTTTGCTGAGATTCCATTTATTACTGTCACTAATGCAGCTGGATTGGAATTTTGGTAACTTGCCTATCCTAGCATGAATCTAATTTCATTGACGTTTAACACTGATCCTGAGGGGTCTTCTTTGACTGTTTGTCACCTAAAGATCAAATTCTTCTGCTGCTGACTTTTAAAATCAATTATCATCTCTCAGGATTTGGTTGAGAGGATAACCAAAAGTGAAAGGCAGCCAGTCTTAAAGAGAGAGAGTTTCCCAACACATTAAATAAGATGGATTTTCTATCTGCAGAAACAAAACATCTGCTAAAGGGAGAAAAACAAACAAACACTCAAAACCACAAAATCCCCACAAGCCAGAGTCAAGTCTTTTCTAGGATACCTGGAATTTGTGCTTGAATCTTTATTGCATTGCTGAATTTTAGATTCTGGTATAAAGGAGAACAAGAAACCCACCAAGTGTTGGAGGGATGCTGCTGAAAACCTGTGCACAAGTTTTCTCAAAGGAGCCTTTCCTCTCCCTCTAAGTGCTGCAGTTTTTCTCTCTTTTAGTATAAAGCAGAATCACAGACCAGCCCATGTTGAGAGGGATTCCAGAGCAACTGTTAAGTAGGGTGGGATGATCACATCTCTATCCCTACTGGTCAGAAAGAAAAAGTTAAATTCACAGCAATAAATCCCTTTAAGAAAATATATATTTTCAAAATGTAATTAACTACAATTTATCATTTCTACAACAGTATTCCTCTCTCTGCTTTCCAATATTCAGTTTCATTAATTGGATCTGAACTCAATCTCTCAGTTGACAAAAAGATTGAGGCAAACTGTGCTATATAATTTTTCATCAACAGATAAATGCCTTCATTTTCATAGTTATTCTTTATCTATATAAATGACAAATACAGATCAATGGAATCCTCAAAAAAAAAAATACAGTAACAAGCAAATGTTTTCTTGAAAATACCCATCATGCTACAGACAATAATTCTTCTTTAAATTCCCAGCAATACATATATTTGGTCCACAGTTTGGAAAACATTTCAAGGTACTGGATGTAAAAACTGTTAGAGGAATTCTTCACATGTGGATAATCAGGAGGGTCACTAAAGCCAGATTTAAAATAAATGTCTTTTAAAAGCTGAAGATGGCCACACAAGCACAGGGTCTTCTGTCTAGCAATTCTGAGTGATGGTTTTCTGTTCTTTGATCAAAACCAGGGAAGAAAGTGGGGGAAAGAGAGCCAGAAAGGAGAAATATGTGATGGAGAAGCAACTCTGGGGAAGGTGGAAGAGCTGCAAATAGAAAACTTGTAGAAGTAGTTAAGGAGAAGACCAGATGGGCTGGCAGAAAAAGCTTCTCTGAGAAGCCCAAGATAATATAATTGCTTAACTGGCTAAGTGTCTGAGCCAGGATCTGCAGGACTGCCCTTTACTTGTCTTTCCAGGCTGCAGATTGCTACAGGTACCTTGTCTGCAGCCCTTCTGCTTCCCAGATTCTCCTTCCTGCAGATGAGGACCTTGCCATTAATGAGAAACAGTCATTACAGAAGCCATCCAGCAGCTCCTCAGAGACAGAGGGTGACCTTTTCAGATGCATATATTGACAGAGAATTCCATTTCACAACTATTAGGAAATCATTTTACCTAAAAATTATGTTTGGGTGTATTTTCCTAATGCCAAATTTTTCTTCAGCAAGTTGGGTCTTGGGTGTGTTTGAACCAAATCAGGATAATTTCATTTATTAAGCAGGACAACATATTTTGCTTAAAAATCAATGCCTGTCAACTGCATTTTCTTAGAACAGTGCCTTCTGGGAATTTGGACATTTTTAGCAGAAGTGAATAAGAGCTTCATGTTGCTGCAGATGATTTAGTCATGGAGATCATTATCTAGCTACCCATATTTCAATTGCTTCATCCTGGGAGGAGGATTTCTCAGCCCCTTGTGGAAAACTGGAGGCCAGGCAATGGTGACATTCAAAAGGCTGATCAGCTCATGAACAAAGTCAAATGAGCCACTTCAGTTGCAGGAATACAGGCAGTGCTTTGTTTCAATCAAAAATGACAAAACAAAATATGTCAACATATCCCAGTGGATATTCAGTCAAAGGCCTGAGTCTAGGGAGCCAGAACAGTGCCCTGAAATTTTTATTTGGGGTAGAATCTCTGTGATTGAAATCTACTCACAAATAAACACATATATAATGTAACTGTTCATTCATGTACAGGATGCCAAAAGCAAACCCACAAAGATGTCCTGTAGTCAGAGCTCAGCATTAATTTACTTTCCAATTCCAGTCAATTTGTTAGCACAAATACCCTCAATTTAAATGTTTTATTTGATCCAGGGTGAATTAAAAAAATCTTTTTATTCTGATGATGGAGATGCACTTAGAAGCATATAAACCAGTGATTTAATGGGTACTTAATGGTCTGAAGCTTTAAATGAACAAACCATAAATTCAAGGTTTTTGAAGCCTTTTACACTTTCCCATTTGGATCCTAAAAAAACAATTTTAATTCATATTATGTAGGGCTGGCACACAGCACCTTGTATTTCAGTGACATCCAGCTACATCCCAGGATTTGCCCCACACTGCTGCTTTTTTGAGGAGCTTTTAGTTTAAGGTCTGGGTCATGATCCCTCCTTTTCTACCAAAGGTAGGAAGAAGTGTTTCCAGCTTCTCTGGGCCACTTTGAATTTGCTGTAACATCCAGATGCTGAGCAATCACTGAGAAGAAATTAATTTCTTTGATTTCATGATTTCAAATCAGGCCAGAGAGGCAGATTTTCAAAACACCAATATGACAACTGGGCACAGAACCTCAGTAAGTAAATAATAAGTTTGCAAGGGCCAGTATTTCCAGTGATACTATCAGAAAGAAATTCCTTCCCAAAAGAAACCTTTAAAAAAAGTAAATACTTTGTTTTTTCCTAAATCATTTACCTGTGTCCAAGAAGCCTGAAGTGCTTTTCTGTCAATACATCATGAATTTGGCAGTTTGGGAAAAAACAATCAAAACAAACCCTCAAACAATGCAACATACACAGAGATTTATCTGAGTATTTCAAGATTATTCTGGGTTTAGTAATATTCTTATTATAAAGTTTACCTACATAAATAATTTCTAGAAGGAAAAATTCTAAGCTAAAATAAAAGAAACCTGCTTTCTCAATATAATTTCTAAAATAGATCTGTTTTCTCTGAAAATAATTAATTCAGTGAATTCTACAAGCAATGGAATTTTAATACTAGTACCAAAAAAACCTAATAACTCCTTCAAAGAATTTTAATGTATTTCTTAGGTTCTTTCCACTTCTTAATTCCCTCTCCCTCTGTGTTGTTTCCTTTCTCTTTACCACTCCTGTCTGCCAACAAGGCACTTTCAGAGGGTCTCAGTGGTGCCACATAAATGGGGATTGTCTTATTTGCTGATCCACACTATGGTGTGTTTGCATTTTTCCCTCTGTACTGCATCATTAGCACTTACCTCATTTTTACAGGCACTGTCATCTCTAGGTCATTCCAGTCATTTCTGCCTTCTGTGCAGTTTCCTCCCATGAAGGATCTAGGTTTGCAATGATTCTCTCCTGACCAATTAGTTTTGGAAGCACCATATTGCATTGCCTTTTGTTCTCTCTCTTAGGGCTGTTTTCAGCTTCTTCCATATTGCAGGCCTAACAAGATTACAGAATGACAATATTAGTAACTCAGATGATATCTGAAAGCTTACATACTCACATTTATTTCCTGAGATTCCCATCCTCAGTTGATTCCCCACCAAGTGTCATGGGCTGTTTTTTCAAAACTTTATTATATTTTTTTAATTAAAAAAGCCCTTTTAACGTCACATCAATTAGTATGTGAACCTTGTCACAAAAAAAAATGTTCATCTACATAAAAGAGGTGTGAAATCAGAAGTGGGTAAAAGAATTTAAATTATACATTGCAGTGGATTGTGTCTTTTAAAAATCAATTTCTTCTTCATTAAGATGCACAGTACAGTCAAAACTACCTCTCCTGTCTGCTTCAGGAAAATATTCATTTTAATAAAGCAAAAGTGCCTTCAGAAGTTGTCACAAGATGCCCACTCTCTGTCCAGTTGCCCATGAGACTGCCAGTACAGTATGTAGAATAGAATGCAATATAGAATAGAAGGCAAGCAGGACACACAAAAAATTCTCCATTTTTCAGGGGTGGGGGAAAAAAAAAAAAAACAAGCCAGAAAAAAAAAAAAAAACCAGCTTCATTCTACAAATGAATCTTCTTCATTCTACAGAATTCTGATTGAAATTTGATTTAAAAAACAACCAAAAAAAAGAAATGCAACACGACTTGTAAACCATTATTACTTTCACAACTCCATCTACTTACACTTTTCATATTTATGACATCTTTTAGGACTCCAGGATAAATGAATGGGTCTATCACAGCCTGAAAAGAAAGGACTTAGAAATGCTGCAGAAAAAACAAATGTCCTCAACTTCATTAATATATATTCACTGTGAACAGACCAGTAAATATTCTGACTAACATTCATGCACTTTTGCACCATTTCTGTCTACCTACTGTGCCCTTAATCCCTTCTACCTGTATTACTCCTCCTTGCCTCTGACTTTGGGTCATCTCAAGATCCAGGTTATATGAAAACTTGTTTTAAAGCACCAGACCATTTAAAAGGGCTTCAGATTTTTTGACATCTGGGTTTTATGCATGAAAAGTATTGCAATTACCACAGCAAATGATCCTTAGAGTGAGTACTGCCAGGGTGGCTGAGAAAAGTCCAGTTAACATGCAAACAGTCCCATTTATTGATTTACAAGAAAATTACTCAAACACTCTTGCTGATTCATTTTGCACACTAAATTATTACTGTACTTTGAATAGTTTAAGAGAACCATTTTTATCAGGCAGACCGTGCCTGGGAACTCCTTCCTACAAAACCCTCACTTCAGCAGTATTTTGGCAAGAAATTCTAGAAACCAAGAAAGCTTTGTGAAAGAAAACTTTGAAATTTCAATATAACTATTGAATTGCACGTTTTCTGCCAAACACCCTTTCATGCAAGTCCACTTGCATTTTCTGCTAGATATGGACCCAGAACAGGAGGAAGAATTTTCTAAGGCAGCTTCAGACACAAGAATGATAGAAAGTTGTGGAATACTTTCCAAACAGCCCAGAAATAATGAATATAAACAGAAGTAAGAAACAGCAAAATGCTCGAAAGGAAAATTATGATCAAGAGCTGTATCTACCATATTCCAGATTTGCAAGCAGGTACTGAAGTGCAAACAACACTACGTGTTGCAGCTCTTACCAAGCTACATGAAGAGAACAAATGTTTATTTGTGTTTTAATCCTTTGTCAGTATTCTATATCTCTGAAATATAGAAGTATATGATACAGTTCATCAAGATGTTATTTTGATATTTCTATTTTGTCTACTTCATTAAATACAAAGTATCAAGAAACTGAGTGCACAGACAAAGTGAGTATAAATATATATCAGTGAGTATAAATATATAGCAGATCATTCCCCTGCTCACATCTGACAGAGGGGTTGTCTCCACCACCTGCCATTGCCAGCGCCAGGCTCTGTCTCTCTCTACGCCCGGAGGCCTGAACGCCGCCATTTTGTGTGAGGGTGCCCACAGTTCTTCTGACAACAACCTTCACTTAGGTAGCAACCGTGGCTGGATCTCTACAGCAACTGACACCCTGGGACTCGAGGGGCAGTTGAGATGAACAGCCCTGACCACTCAGAGGGACTCTGTACCCTGCCCTAGTGCTGCAGGCAGCTGTGGCACCCACGAGCCCTGTTGCTCACCCTGTGCTGTGGGCGGGAAACATTTCCCGCCTTCCCTGAGGCTTCTTCTAGCCCAACAGGCTCTGCCCAGGCTCCCTCAGCAGCTCCCCAAAGTGCCCCAAACGAGATATTCTCTGCTACCTTTTTTTTTTTTTTTCAAATGGATTTCTACTGTTAGAAAATTTACCCTTTAGAAAATCAGTTGCTTTGTAGCTTTTCCTGTTTTGGCTCAAAATATCTGCCCAACTTAGTGAAATAGTGAACAACTTCATCACCAGGATCAAGCTGTTCACTTTGCAGCCCTCAATCCCAAGCCATTAACATCAGTGAAAGATTTTTTATTGATTGCAGCGGATGGCAGAACGAGGTGTACCCAGGATTTGTTGCAAATTGCAAATGTGCTCTTGCTTTTCCCCTTTAGATACCTGTGTGATCATAGCCATAGAAAATTTAGCTTAATTTTTTTACTGATTTAGAAGTGGATTTCTTCCCCAAGAATTGCCTAAAAAGAGTTGTTTCTGACCAGTTCTAAGACTCAAAACTTTCTCTGTTTTTGTTTCTTTTTCAGCTCATCAGATGTCTCTTGGGGGCTTTACAAAATGTTGTTTAGTAGAATCTTGAAAGAATCCAAAGGCTCTATGCTGCTGAAAGATCAAGTTAAGATAAACTAAGGAATAAGTTTATGATCTTTGCTGTTCCGAGTCAGTAAGAAAAGTTAATGAATTGAAGTTAAGAGTTATATACTTACAACATATGCAGATAATGCTGCCATCAAAGGCTGAGCCAATGTATCTTGGTTCTATATGCAGTAACACCTATGAGACAGACAAAGAACAATCAGGACTAATGAGCAGAGCAGACAGAACTTTCCCATCAGTCAGTCTCATTACTAGGTGATGTAGATGCCACTGTATTTCCCTGCCTCTTCCAAAGCAAAAATGCTACAAAAAGTTGCTTTCAGAAAAAGATTTTTAGCTTTCCCAGTGACTAACTTAATTGCCCTTGCACTTTAAAAATTAATGGGAAATGAGAGAGGTTATTTTGGATCCTGCTGTTGCCTACATAAATGGAATACTAGTGGTGGTAGATACAGGCAAGAGCATATTGTACCTCATAGCTCCAAGGCTTTGCAGTAACAAGCAATTACACGTTCCTGCTCACTTTGCACCTGTGATAAGACCATTTCCAAAGCTATTAAATATGCATCTGTGTCCAGAGTGAATCCTGTTTTCTTGGATATGATAGATGAGAGCTGAAGTCTTTATTTTTCTCCTCTTTGGTCGACAGTGATAGTCTAAGTAGCTATTTTTCTCACAGTCCTCATAAGGACTGTTTATCTCAAGTTGAACTCAGTAAGGCTTTATTGGCTTGAAAATACTCTCACTAGTGAAGCCAATGTGAATTCTTAACATCCAGATTCTCACAGATACCTGGGGTGGGAGTCACACATGAAAGGGCAACACACTTTTTGGCTTCATTTATAGGGGATATTACCCAGGGGAACGTTCTTGTACTTCTTCATACTTGCATGCAAACCCAAAAAACTTTATGGCTGTGGTGTAATACTGCTTCCCTTTCTCTTTCCCTGGAAGTTTTAGGAAGGAATAATCACATAAAATGTAAACTTCACTTTGGATTCTCCAGTCCTAACCTTACCTCAGCTGAACTTCCTTTTACAGGGCTGAAATTTCAGGGTATAATGCCCCAAAATGCTCCCCCTGCACTCACAATCTGACAAATACTCTTTACAGGGCCATACTCAGAGAACAGAAACTAAAAGTAAATCCTCATGGGGGTCACGTTCTCTCCTCCCAGCTCCAGATTTTTCCTGTTATTTATTTCTCATTTATGCATCCAAGTTTTTTCTCAAATTAAACTGGCTGCTCTTCAGCTTCATTGTGTTTCTTATTCACATCTCCCATGCACTAAGTGATATTTCCTGACAAGCTAAGAGACAAACAAGCTGTCTGTTCTGCTGTCTCTTCCCATTTCTTTACCTTTTCTTTCTCTTCCTCACATTTGGAAGTATTTCAGCAGCCTCCCTAGCTAGGTTTGCACTTGCTGTCCATTTCAGACCAGAGTATTTTGCTTGTGTTTTACATGCCAAATACACACGTGCTACTTGAATGCAGTATTTCCAAATGAGTCTTAAAAAAAATGTTTATTTAAAAAAGCATTAGAAAATATTTATCTATCACTATAATACTATTTACTAATTCAGGAGAAATTCATCAGTCCTTCTGGTACAGAACAATTTGCAAATGGAAAGGCAAAACCTTGAAAACTGTGACTGTTTCTTTTCATGCTGCACTCTGACCAGAGCACTTAATGCCAAACACATCAGAAACCTGAATTACAGTTCTCAGCCTGGGAGAATTTTTACCTACTGTTTTCCACCTGCCCCTGAGGTGTGCTTCTCATCAGAGCAGCAAGCACTTTAAGACATCATGGAGTTCTTTTACTTCTTAAATTAAAATACCTGGGGAATACAGATCAGGAATCTGAAGTTCCTGGATGAAGAGGGACAAAAATGGCAATTTCTACAAAAGTTTGGGCAGTTTGCCACTTCATTTCTTTAACAATCTGGGGTTTTTTTCTCATCTGAAAATAGAATGCTTCAGTTAGACCAAAAAAATAAAATAAAAAAAATTCACATTCTAGATGACAAAATAATTTTAGTGAAGGTTTGTGTTCTTCTTCAGTGAAACAGAAAATAACAGAAAACAGAGCAAAGTATTAAGACTTGTATTTTCCTTCAGTGAAGTGGAAAATAATAACAAAAACCAGTCTCCCCGAGTCATACTTAATTGAAGTGATTTAAGTTTTGAATTCAGTAGCCAAAGAAATGCATCACTTCTGAGCAGCACTAGATAGTAGTAAAAGAAATGCAATGATACCTTTAATTCTCCAGTGTCAGTACTCCCAATTATTTTCTTTTTGCATATGCTTTAAAACTTAAAATATATATTTCTGTGTTTAAAAACACCTTTGTATTTCTGTCTTTAGAAAAGAAATCATAGCTGGAAATTTTGAGAACACATAAATAAATGCAGAATGTTGAGTAACAGAATGTTTTTGCATATATGCTCATTCCAGCATTTCTTCTTTCCCTAGTATGAAGGTGATTTCCATTTCTTCCAAGATGAACAGCTATAGGCACATGTGCCTGCAAACAAATAGAGCTGGGATTTTGTGTTGACAAGTTCTATACAAAATAGATAAAGGGGTTTGTCAAAGGTTAAATATTTCTCATCAGGTTCCACCTCTGCTATCGATTTGGAGATTTATGGCTAAAATTGAGTAAATTCTGTGACCTTGAACTAGTGCTCCTTGGATTTAAAATCTGCCTTGATTCAGCCCTGTTTTATATATTATTTACTTGAGCATACCTCTGATTTCTAAACACATGGCTTTCCCTGGATTTTGAGAGAGGGAAAAATGAAAACATCATAACTAAAGATGAAAAAATTCAGCACTTACTGGCATCCAATTTGAGATGGGTCCTAGGCATTTTGGCCTAAGATTTTTTTCTAATGCTCTCACAGTTGTGCAAAGATGTCTGTAGGCATTTAGGTGTTCAAAGGGTTTTCTTCCACAGTGCTGTAGGAGTCTGGCAGTTCTCCTCTTGAGAACTACCATAACATAGCAGCCACTCTGAAAAAAACCCAAAACATTTGCTCAAAAACAGTCTTGATGTGACCATGTATGAGGGGGAGAAAAATAGAAAATTTCTTATATAATATGATCCAAAAGAAAGCTAAAATCTTCCAAATGATTTGGTAGTTTAGGCATCACATGATGACAACAACAAGTACATGGAAATTTCACAGCAACTTGCAACTACAGCAACCAGAGAATCTTGTGTAATAATGTGGATTAGACACATGAAACAGTCATTGAATCAGTGGCTTTAATTGTTCTGGTTTGAGCTTCTAGGGAAGCCCAAAGGAGGGGAAAAAAAAGCAGTAAAATACAAATGTACCAAAAAAAAAAAAATATATATACTCAGCAAGAGATAGGAAAACCAAGGAAAGTGAGACTCTGAGGAAAATGTATGAGCAGAATATTAGCAGCAGAATGAGAAACTCGGGCTACTTTACAATAAGGAAGCTCTACCTACCAAGATATACTCTGGATATAAAGTGCTATAGCTAATGGAGGAGAGCAATGGCATCAAACCCAGTCAAAAGACAGATGTACTTGAAATGTCTTATTCACTAAAGAACCCCAATGTCACTCAAAATGATGAGGCTATTTATTACAGAATTTGGGATGGAAACACAAAGGAGGAAGGGAAGGATACAAGAGAGACAGATGGCCTGTTTGCTGCATATGGCATTTAATGTCAATCAGTGACTAGAATTTATTAACACAGTTGCAGCTTTAATGGATTGAACAAGCCCAAAAACATTCAAAGCACTAGGTGGTGGGTGAGAATTAAAATGCAAGGCACATCATTTCAACAAGTGTTTTGTCTCCTGATGATATCTAGTTTGGTTTGGGGTTTTGGTTTGGTTGGTTTGTTTGCTTGTTAAAGAAAGACCACCTCAGTTTTTGAAGAATTAAGGTTATTTCACCACCAATGTCCATGGGAAAATGAACTTAACATTGGCATTATATTGATAAAACTCATTCCCTCCATTGACATAGTCCTTCACCCAGTTGGGAGTTGCCAGCTCTGTTAAGTATTTCTTTGGGGTATTTCTAGTTATCTGTAAGCCAAGTTGTATAAAGACTTATAAAAAATATTAAAAAAAAAACATTCACAGAAAATATTATAGTGACCTCACCATACACATTTAATTTCTAGGCTATTCTAAAATACATAAACCTAAAATTTATCTCTCTCTATATAAATTTCATCTGTATTTATCTACAGACATATCTACATATATCTAAATTAGCTTTGCAAGTGTCCACTTTCACCATAAATAAGGAAAAATATATTCCTACAAGATATATTTTTGTATCTGTTTCAACTGCTATAAATCACTATGAAAATCCCATTTGGTGATTAAATTGGGAGTCTAAATTTCCCTGAAAATCAATTTTCATAGAAGTCCAGTGGTGGCAAATTCCCAGTATTTTAGCAGAGAATCCAAAGATAGTTTGGTGTCCAAAGACAACTCTCTATGGCCAGCTTTACTCACTAGGTTAGCATCCCTAGCATGGGATGGCTTTGCTTCTACCAGCCATGCCTGCCTTTTATTTCCTGCTGTGTGGAACAAGAAAGGCAAATTGCTCCCAAAAAATTTGGTTTGCCTGATGAAAAGGTTTGTGCTCTAGTGCTTATGATTTGGGATTCAAAAGCCAGGAATGAAAGCAGTCTGAGATATACATCATTTACTGCTTGATTAAAACACTTAAATAAGTCCTGAACCATTAAGAATAATAAGTAGGTCCTCAGTGCATGATTTCTAATCCAATTATTTTTAAGAACTCCTAGAAATCTAGCTAAGCATTATCACCTTTGCCCCAAAATCATTGCAGGAACACAGCAAATGAATAATTCAGGCAAATACTATTAGGAATTAAATTATCATTATCCCATGAGATTCCACTATTATGCATAACTTAATAAACAGATAAAATAATTTCACAAATGTCTCCCCCAGGTAGATTTTGGAATAGAGTGTTACATGTAGGGATAAATGTGCTAATATACCACTCAAATATTTGAAACTCACTGAACAGAGAACATATTATAGTCTCTAACTGACATGTGCTGCACCATCTGAAAGAATAATTAGTAAGTTTCCATGTTTTTTGTAAACATGTCTTACCCTGGATTTAGTCACATAGGTAGAGCAAGACAAGGAATTAGGCCCTCAGAGCAAAAAATAGAACATATGTCTTTATTAGAGGGAAAAAAAGAAGAAAACTTAATGTGAAATATCCCCTAAAATAATCACCATACCACTTTGCTTTGTAACCAGTATCTTACTCAACTCCTGATCTTACAGGTAAATTGAAATTAGTCCTTGCTGAAAAAAAAAAAAAGTATTAAAAATGCCACATGCTCTTTTTTTTGCTCCTTCACAAACAATAAATCTGTGGGCATTAGATCCATGTAGAAGAGTTCAAAATAAAACCCACTGCATCCCTCCAAACTGACCTGAAACAGAAAGGCTGGATGCTTTCAGTGACACACACACAAGTTAACTGCTCCTTCTATTGATAACTAACATTTTCTGCTCTGAGGTGATTTCAGAATGAAAGGATCAGATCAGAGCAAGGACATCAGAGTTTAAAAATGCCAAGTAATCTCCACTAGAATTAAAAATGGTAATTAAGCCAAGTCACTCACTCTGCCCGTTGCTGATCTTTTGAAAATATGCCAAGCTATGGTTCCATTTTTCATTTAGAAACTGTTAAACATTTAGCTGACAGCATGTCAAAAATAAATGCAATGAGCTACAGTCATTCACTGGTTGCAGCTTCAAGAAATTTGAAATTTAATATATGAAACATAATATTTAATTAAATTTGACATTTAATTTCAAATT
>JANHGL010025273.1:0-21759 GCA_024611195.1 Ceyx melanurus
GGGGGGGGGGGGGGGGGGGGGGGAGGGAGGGAAAGAGGGAAGAAAAGGTGCCACCCAGTAAGCCAAGGCCAAAGCAGGTTGTGTGTTAGTGCAAGCACCTGGGGCTCAGTGAGTACGTCCCCAGCACTGTGACCCCTTCCATCTAGGGGCAAACCATAGCCAGGCTAATAGAGAGCAGGGAGAAGACAGCAACAGACAATCCCTGTAGTCATGGCGTCCTGTTTGGTGTTATACCCGCCTCCCCTAGTGCTGGGACACTTCAGCTGGGGCTAGCCACATCAACTGAGAGCCAGAAAAGGAGTCACTGGAAGGTCTACTCTCTGCATCCATACAGCTCCCAACACATCTCCATCCTCCCTGGGCAGGTTCAGGGTGTCTTTTCTGCACATCCCAGAGCACCCTTTTGTGTCTCTGGCTGCATGCAGGGTGCTAGCTCCCCTTGGCACAGCTGTGCTCTGCCATCGGGGTGGTCTGGCCAGGGAGCAGGAGGTATCTGGTGAGCACCAGAGACAGAGCCACCCATGATGCATTGTACAGACATGCAGCACCTGCCACCCCACAGGAGGGAGGCTTCACAGAGAAGAGGGGGTTAGTGGAGCCAGGGGGGTGGTCAGCCCAGCCAGGGTTATGTCCCACCAACCTTGTGCCCCCAAACCAGAGAAAGGCATCAAAAGAAACCATGGAACAAGAGGCAGAGCAGAGGTGTGAGGCTGACTGTGCCCCATGGCAGAGAGGAGCAGCAAAGAGCCCCAAGCTGGCAGAGAGCAGAGGAGGGTACAGGGGTGCCAGGGGGTGCTGACCTCTACTTTGGCCACCGCGCTAAGCTCCCACATCCGATAGGCCACCTGCGCTGCCTCAGGGAAGAACTCACCTGCTGAACTGCAATGGGAGGGCAAGGACAGGGGACAGTCAGCCATGGGAGCCCTGTGCCCCAGCAGCAGCCACCCCCACCCCACCCTGCGCCTCCATGAGGGGTGTTTTGTACCCGCTGGGTGCTGGGCACCATGGCAGGTGTGCAGGAGCCGAGTGTTTGCTGTGGGGCTGGCTGGGAAGTGTGTGGTGAATCCCAACGACCTCCCCTGCAGCACCATCCCTCCAGGTGCTTGTCTCTGGCCAAGGGACCATGGCATCGTGGTTGCCCATGCAGAGGGGTGGCAGGGCCTCTGAACCAAACCACTCTAACTGTGGGTGCTGCTGGTCCACATGCTGGTCCATTAGGCTCTGACCCAGAAGTTTGTACCCAGCACCAAGGGGATAAGGAGGGACAAACAGGGGGTGACAGGTGGCCTTACTCATCATCCCCTCCACACAGCTTCAGCAGTGCCTTCTTGTACTCCCCTGAGGTGTCCTCCTGGAAAGACAGATGAAGAACGATGCAGCAGGGAAGGTCAGAGTAGTGCCATGGTATGGGCGTATGCAGAGGAGTTTCCCTGAGCATTGTTCTCAGAGATGGGACATCTGGCACAGGGTGGCTGAGGCAGGTGCTCAGCGTTCCCATGGGAGGAAGGCAGTACTAGTGACTGGGGACCTCCAGTACTTACCTTTATCATGTTGTAGAGAGATTTCTCATACTTGGTCCTGAACACTTCCCTGATGTCCAGCATGTCGATCTCGCTACGGGACACCATGATGCGGATCAGTGTGTTGTCCCTCGTGCCCAGCCCCTGCAACAGAGGAGCCCTTGCATCATGCCTGGGATGGCCAAGCAACCTCTGCTCAGCCCATCACATTTGGGACCCTCTGTCAGATTTCTATCCAGTCCTGGATCTGAAGGAGTAATTCCTTCGAAGGGAAAAGAGCCCCTGGGAACACTGGTCATGTCTTCATGACCTTGCATCACCCCACCCTCCAGCACCACCTTGTGGTAAAGGGACTCCTCCTCTGGTTTGCTCCCCCACAGAGTTGCAGGGGACTGCCTGGAGAAGGGGCAGTCCACTCACCTTCATGGCCTTGTAGAGCCTGTCAGCAAAATATTCTGCTGTGCTTCTGATGCACTTCACTGTGGGAAAATTGAGGTGTGGTGAGAGATGCAGGCACCTGGCTCCACCAGTGCCCCCAGCATTTTAGCACCCATAACCCCTGTGCACTGCCCTGAGCTCCCTGCACCTGGGTACAGCTGCAGCCCTGACCTTGCTGGCTCTTGCATCGAGCCCTCCCACCCCAGCAAGGCCAGTGCTTTTTGCAACACACCCCACACAGGGACTGACTTACCCACGGCCAGCATCAGCTTCTCAAAGTCACCAGAGAGTTCTCCCCGGATGCTCCTCTCAATTGGCTTCCCAGAAATCTTCAGGTACTCATCAAAGACTGTGGGATGAGAGTGAGATGATGCCTGGAGAAGCTGCCAAGATATGTTCAGCCCAACCCTGAGCTCACAGGAGATTCTCACCCAGGCGGAGGTGCTGCTTGCTTCGCCGGCCAAGGATGTAGATGAACTGGGCCTCATCTGTGCCCCATTTCAGCTCACCAGCTTCTAGCAGGTCCTTTGTGGGATAGGGAAGGTGGCAGAGCCCAAGTCAAGTTGCTGCTCATATGGAGCTTTGCCCAAGCATGGGTACCCTTGGTGTCCATTCTCCTTTTGTAGGCCTAAGTCTGAGTGGTGCCAGTGCCACCAGCCCCATCCCTGCCTGGATGCTACCTGTCTCAGTGACCTGCCAAGCCTCACCTTGGCATCCTGCTCCACCAGGTCCTCGCTTACCACGTCATCCTCCTCCCTGGCACCCTGTGGGACAGAGACAGGCTCAGCCCTGCTGGGCACAAGCACCCACCACCCACAGATGCAGGACATACCTGAAGCAGAACAACAAGCATCTTCTTGAAATGTCCTGATGTGTCTCCAATGATGTCAGCCTCCAGATCTCTCTCATAGGCTGGTGGAAGAGGAAGAGGTCAGGGATCCCCTCAACTCTGTCCCTTATCCTGGTCCAAAGGCCCACAGGGAAGCCTCTGCTCTTCCCCATCCCTCACCATCTTTGTAGGCAGCCACCAGGTCATGGATCTCCTGGTTGGTGCGGGAGGCGAGGATCTCGATGAGGCACTTCTCATCTGTGCCAATACCCTGCAGAAAGAGACACAGCCCCATGAGCAGTTGGGCTGTCCTCAGAGGAGTCCCATGGGTGCTGCCCACACCTTACCCCAATAGCATCTTTTATTTCCTTGGCATCACTGTAAGGAGGGGGTCGCATCAGGCTCACAATCAGTCGCTCAAACTTCCCTGTCAGCTCATATTTGAGGTCTGCGATGAGATCCTGGTGGAGGAGGAGAAAGCTGCTGGGGGACCCGTAGTTCCAAAGCATTTCTGAGTCGCTCCAGGGAGTGATGGGTCCCTGCATGGGCTGATTGGTGGCAGCCACAGCCACCTGCCTCTGCAGTGAGGGCATGGACCAGGGAGTGTTTCTGTCATTACCTTTCCATACTGGGACTTGTAGGCTTGGCATATTTCCACTCGCTGCTTGTTGCTCCTGGATGTGATGAGGTCAAGGATGGCCTCCTTGTCGCTGCCTGTGGGGAGAGCCAGGAGACACATTCAGCCCCTTGGCCGGGTTCATCACAGCCATCCTGCTCTGCCCAAAGCTACTGCCAACTCCGGGCTGGGAGGAGCAGCAGAGCCGAGCTGGCTCCAGGGAGGAAAGGGGAATCGGGAGAGGTCCTGGCACAGCATTAAAGCATCTGATGGGAGGCAATGCAGGATGTTCAGTCATGCAAGGGTCAACAAAAGCAATAGGAGACACTAGGTTGGCCCTGGGATAACAGTCTGGAAAAGCATCCATACCAAATCCTTTCATGGCATTGTACAAGGCCTCTGCATCCTGGCTGGCATCAAAGCCTGGGAAATCCTTCACCGACCCCCTGTAGACCTAGGGGAAAGGAGGTGAGAAGCTGAAAGGGGAAGGAGCAACCCCTGGTGGGATGAGGGAAGGAGAAGTTGAAGCTGAGCAGGACTGGGGCGAGATCTGCTCCCACTTGGGCTTCCTGAAGGCAAAGCTCAGCCTCAAACTTAAACACTGGTTCTTCTTCTTGGTTGTTTCCTTTCCTGTTTGCTCTCACTGCCACAGAAATCGTTTGTGCACTGGGTCTCTGGAGTGTGCAGCTTTCCCTCTTGGATCTCACTGGCATTGCTCCCTGTTTGCTGCTTGTGCTCCATATTTAAGATGGACACAACCCTCCCCACCATGCCAGCGAGAGCTGGTGGTTTGAAGGGAGGTTTCTTGAGCACACTGGGGTTTCCAACTCCATCTGGTGACACAACAAAAAAAGAGAAGACCCACAAAAGGGCTGGACACCCTGAACATAGGGGAAGTCATGGAAGGACCAGGGTGATCCCCCTGCACCACAGCCAGGCTGAGGGGAGTTACTAGGGGGTGTGGGTTGGGAGCAGTGAAGGAAGTAATTTCCCTACCACCTGTTGTGAGCAGGGAAACCCTCCAGGTGCTGAGGATGTCCAAGCTCTGCATGGCCTCCAAGCCAGGACACACACTTAGAGGCACAATGTCATCGTGGGCTGCTAAGTGGAAAGTGCTGAGAAGTGTCAGAGCTTGTCCAGCCCCAGTGTGCACTCCTGCAGGGCCCCAATTGGTCCCAGGGGTCAGATAAAAGATTCTGGATACAGGGAAAGACTTTCTCCCCAGAGCCTGAGATATCCTGGGGATTGGCATAATTTGCTTCTGTCTTCTCTACACCTCTGGGCTGCAGAACAGGCAGACCAGGAGTGACACCCCCAAACACAGACCTTAGGGTAAAGCAGGGACTGGGCTTCCCTGACCCAGGTCAATTTTGCCTGAGAGAATTCACCAGACTCTGAATGAGATCAGCACCAACCCTGGGTGGAAGCAGAGGTGAAACCAGCCTAGCCCCATGTAAGGAACTGGGATGCATCCCTGCCCGAGTGAGAAGAGCTGAACAGCAGCATTTCCTTCGTGGTCCGACTGGGGAACCAGGCTGAGCTGGGGCTCTCATCCGAATCAGCACCCTGGGAAGCTCTCAGCATCCTCCCTTGGGTCTGCTTGTACCATGTGCCAAACAACTGTGTATGGCTCCCTGGGATCACTACTCGCTCAGGATCTGCTGCAGGGCTTAAAGTATCCAGAAGCTGTCAAAGGCCCAAGGCTGTTGCCAGTGTGTGCATCTAATGCCAGTGTGTCCCCAGAGCAGTAGGCAGGTAGCACCAGTGTCGCCAACCCAGCAAGCACCTCCAGGAATGAACCTGAGGGGATGGACATGGGGCAGCACCATATCCACTGCTCCTCTGGGTCCCATCCCAGTGCCACAGCACAACAGCTCTGCTGAACATCTCACCCAGCACCTTCAAAAAGAAACTGGCCTCTGTACCCCCATTTTCCAGTGAGAAACCATTCCAGGCTATGCACAGCCCACAAACCCTCTTGGGAGGAACTGCTCTGACTGGTGTCCCAAGTAGCAGGGACCAGGTTGGGCAAGAGAAGACACTGCCCTTTGAGGGACCCAGCACGGGGACAGATCATATTGCAGGTGATTCACCAGGACAGCTGGATTTAGCCCTGCTTCCCGGCAGCACCCAGGCTTTCCTGGCTTAGTGCAAACTGCTGCCCACACACGTGCCCTGCAGAGATGTAAATTAGCAGCTGCAAGGCAAAGGAGGTGCCCAGGGGCAGCAGGAGGAGACAAGAGTGGCCAAAGGCTACTGAGGTTACACAGGGAGTGATGGAGAGACCAGATGTTATCCTTGGTTAAACAGATAGAAGCAGAGCTGTGCTCCTGACTGCTGAGTCGTCAGTGCATGAGCTGCCTGCCTTGACGCAGAGCTGCCATGGCCGGGGCAAGGAAAACTGAGGCAGGAGCTCAGTGGTCTGCACTCTCTCCCATGCTCCCATGGGAATGAGCCCCAGAAACAGCACTCAAGAGGGAAACAACATCGTATCCACTTGTGCCCTCCTCACACCCCCACCCTCTTTTACATCCCCAGCTTCAGCTGCCAGGCTCCTGCTTCCCCTCCTCCAGCCTCTGAGTCATACCAGCCCGCCCAGGACCTCACAGCTAAAAATAAACCAGGCTGGGGCCAGAAAGCTGGAATCAAAATTCCTGGAATGGTTTATCTCTCTCCCACTCCATGGCTGCTCAGGGTACTGGACCACCACAGGGGTGATACCATGCTGTGCCTCAGTTTCCCCACCCAGAGGCAACCCCTCTCTTGGCTGGGCAGGAAGCCACCAAGAACTGGGCTTGTGGCAATGATTATTTGATATCTTGAGGGAACGAAAAGCAGAGCCTGGCCCTGAGCAGTAAAGAAGGGAGGCTCTGACCTTGGACTCCTCCCCTTCTTAGCACACTGCAGGCTGGCTGTGCCCGCCAGCCACAGCTGCCCACCCAGGTGGGGTTTTCCACCCACACTGAGGTGTTTTCTTGGCTTTGAAGAAGCACCTGCTCACCCATCTCCATGTCACAACAGCCCTGGGAGAAATTCAGGCTGGGAAGGAGAGGCCAAAGCAGGGCTGCACACCTTGCAGCGGGCTCAGGCAGGATTCCTTTCCAGCAAAAGCCCAAATCCCCAGTTCCAACACCTCTTCTCCATCCCTTCAACAGCCCTGTTTCTTTCCCTAATCCCACTAGGGCCTCAAAATAATTTTTGCTCCTTGCTGTCCCTACTCTCCCAGCCTCAGCACTTCCCCTGTCTGCAGCACATCCAGACAGCACTGACTGGAGAGACAGGAATGTAAACTAGACCCCATACACATCATCACCATTCTCATTGCATGATGGAGATGATGCCCCAGCTCGAGAGTCTGACCTGAGGTACATGGTACCCATCCCCATCATGCATGGGTACCCTTACCTTTCCTTTCGGTGCCATGGCTTCCCAAGCTGGAAATCACCAGAGTGATGGCAAAATGGAGCTGCAGGAGGGAACAAAAAAGCTGATGTGAGCTAAGCCCCCCTCTGCAGGCTGTTTGTTCAGGGAGGCTTTGCTCCCTCCCTCCCTCGGGTGCTGCCATCAGCTGGTGCTGCGGGTGCAGGAGGGCGATGGCTGGGTGCTTCTGGAGAGGCTCGAGGAGAAGGGATTCATCAACCACACTGACAACACTGGAGCTAAGGTCCTTTTGGTATCTGGCAAAGAGCTGGGGACCCCGCAGGCTGGGGGCAGCGGAGATGGGCCCACAAACAGCTTCCTGCCAGCTCTGATTGAAGCCAGGAGGGGAAGAAAGTGCTGAATACATGGAAATGGGCTGAGCATCCTCTGTGGGGCTGACCCTCCTCACTGCACCCTGCAATGCTCCTCCTGATTCCTACAGAACCCCAAGTTCTGAGGCCATCCCAGCTTCAGTAGTTTCTGGGGACATCCTGATCCTATGTAGGGCTGGAGCTCAGCAGCCCCTGCAAGATCCCATCATTTTTTATCTGAGTTTCTGTGCACTCAAGGTTGCCATCAGTCACACACAAACGGCAGAGCCCAGGAAGTGCAGCTGTGTTTCCAGGGTAACTCGCAGGTTGTTTTCTAACACCAGTACATAACATAGTCGCAGTGTGGGTTTTCCCCACCCCCCTAGAGAAAGTCTCCAGACATTTGCTCCAAGAAAGCTAACAGAGGGAGAGAAACAGCTGGAAAATGGAGCCCGGCCATGAATGAACCACAGAGCGTCAGCTGAGTCCAAGCCATGAGACACGGCCCTCTCCTTGCCAGTGCTTGCTCTCCCTCTGAGACACGTTGCAGGAAAGCTCAAGGCACAGCGGGGCCATCATGGGGGATTTCTGTCCCCAGCCAAGCTCAGACTCATGCTGTGGAGTGTGTAAAAACCCATGAACTTTCCCAGCTTGGCCCTGCATCACTGTGAGAGCACCCATGGTGGGAAAGACCCAGCCCGCCACTGCCAGTGCTGCAGGGTCACCCTGCCTGGGTGCAGGAAGCTGCCCAGCACCCGCAGGCATCCTTGCCAAGGGAAGGAAGCTTTGCAGAAAACCAGAGCTGCCCTCACCTCCCCTTCCCTTTTCAGGTGGGGAGGCTGCAAGCCTTGGCTGCCCTTCCTGCGGCTCATGGCTGAGGGAGAGACCCTGCAAGCCCCGTGCATTGCGAGGCTGCACTGCGGCCAGGGTATCCATGGCCCACGCAGCCTTTTAACAACACTCAGGAGCCTGTATGTGAAGCTACATCCCCTCCCAGGAACACAGAGAGCATGGCACTGCCCTCCAGCCGCCGGGCTGAGACAACCCCACTCACATCAGCAGTGGCCAGCCACACCCTGTCCCCAGCTGGTCCCTGCAGTGTCTCATCCATGTCCCCCATTGCTGCTGACACCTCGGCAAAGGCTGGGGTAGCAGCCCCAGTCCTTGTGCCAGCAGGCAGTGAGGACAAAGTGCCTGGACAGACACACCACCTCCATGGGGCAGGTGGTGAAACCTGGAGGCTGCAGAGCCCCAGCAAGGGGATGTAACCTGTCCCCTCCAAAACAAGGGAGGGCTTTGGGTTATGAGGATCCCTGGTCAGAAAGTGCCATGAGAAATCCTAACTGATGTGCACAGCCCTTTTGCAGAATGACCCATCCTTGCCAAAACGTCTCTGTCCCCCCCGCAGCGTGCACTCCACCAGCCTCTCCACAGCCCCACCACGGCTTTGGCCTCAGGGGTTTCAACCCAGATCTAGCCCAGCAGCTATTTCTGCAGCTTGCTGCCAAGCTGGGCTCTTCCGCAGGCCACGACACACCCAACGCTGCACCTCAGGGCAGAAAGGGAGCTTCACTGAGTCAATAAAAGCAGCATCTGTCCTCCCTGCGAGACAAAGGATGCCCTCAAAGTCCCCTGTCCCACCCCAGTGTCAAAAAGACCCCCTGCCCTTCTAGAGCTCCCTGCCTCTAGATGTCATACGGTGCGTTTGCTTGTGCAAAACTCGATAGGTACCGACTCGGAGGGATCCTTTCCAGTGGCTCAGACTCCTGCCTAGAGGGATGGGTGTTTCCGCAGCCGCCGCAGCACCGGGGCACTGCCAAAGGCGCATCTCAGGCAGGACACACCCAAGGGCCCCGCAGCGACACCAACACCCACCCAAAAAAGCACCCGTCGGCGCTGCAACCCCCCAGGCTTGTGTTAAAAAAGAAGGATTCTTCATAACAGGAAGCATTTTTCATAAGAAAAAAAAAAAAGTATATCTCCCCCCTTTGCCCCCTCAGCCCCCGCAGCCACCCCTTGAAGGGAGCCTCCGCTTGCACAGCTCACAGCTGGCCAGAACTTTCCTCCCCTCGCCCGCCACCGCAGTGGCTTTGCCCCGCAGCATGGTGCCTCCGCACGCCATCGCATACTTACGAGCAGCGCCGAGGCCCGTGCGGGTGAGCTCGCAGGAACCAGGCGGCTGCCGGCGCGCTTGGTGCGCACTTGTGGCCGTGCCGCTCGTCCTTGGCGTGCAGCTGTTTCCTCCCGGCGAGACGTCACCGCTCGGAGCCCTCCAGTCCCCGCCTGCCACGGTCAGGGCCACGCTGCTGCGCTCCCACCCTCGCCGCCATGCCGGACCTCTGTCCCTCGGGTCTAGGTGTCCACGGAGCGGGGGGGACCCGATGCCGCCCCGCAGAAGCTCCCTGTCTCTACCAGGGTGTGGGGAAGGGGGTCACTTGGCAGAAAAGCCCCCCGGTGCGTGCAGGGGCTGAATACCAGCTGCGGTGAGACGCGCAGTGCAAGGTGATAACAGAGATTGCGCTTTGGCTCCGGGAATTTCACCCCTTCCATTCCCCCTCGACGAACGCTGGGGTACAGGGTACCTCGCTGCCTCCCAGGCTGGTCCTGCTGCCGACCATCTCCACCAGATCACCCCCTTCCCTGGTCATGGTTGGGAAACATCCATCCCTGACTCTCTGCAAAACCCGAGGGTAAAGATGTGTGGGAGAATGGCCCCCCAGGACCTGCTTAAGGGGGAAGGTGCTGAGCAGGGCTCTGCAAGGAGCAGCTGTGGGGCAGAAGCTAAGCTGGCACTGGGAGCTGGGGAGCAGCAGCTTTTTGTCCACTCCAGCCTTCTCTCCTGTACTGCAGTCACAGGCATGGGAAGACCGTGGAGGGCACACTCGGTCTCAAGATGCTCCTGACAGATGTACCCTGCCTGCAATGCACCGAGGCTGCTTCCTTCCCTGCCTCATTCAGGTTAGCCCTGCTCCTTTTTTACCACCACCCTCTGCCAGCACAAAAGCTGCAGAAAGAAGGTCTGGAAGAGCCTGTAGGCTTCCCAGGAGCCACAGCCAGTGGTGTCTGTACCCTGGCTGATACCAGCAGGAGCAGATAGAACTTGAGATGCTGAAGACCGCTGACATGTAACTAATACTGCAGCAGGGGCAGCATGACCCTCGGAGCTGGTGGGATGGGCTTATGGGCAGGGTTTTGAGTCAAGTCCCTGGCACTGTAAGTAGCAGATTATGGGATTTTAAGTTTGCAGCATGGATTTTGCTTTGCTGCAGGGTAACCTGGAGGTTCTGGCAGCACCATGTGGATGTGGAAACATTGCGGCCCCTGGGAGCTCCTGGGGAAGGCACAAAAAACCCAGGCATGCCTTACTAAGCACAAATACCACGGAGTTTGTGGTTTCTGCTGTGCTGACATCCCCATCAGTGGCCTGAGCAAGTGCCATTGTTGCGGTACAGGCTGATGGCCTGGGGATCCAGTCTCTGTACAAGCAGGGAGCATCTTGAGCTGAGCAGACAGGTCCTTCCTCATGTGTTTCAAACCAATGTCTAGAAGCAGGAGCAGAGCATCTCCTATCCCTCCTTCTCTGGCCTGGTTTCTGAATTTGAGCGGTGGATTTGGCAGTGATGGGTTAACTGTTTGTCTTAATGATCTTAAAGGTCTTTTCCAACCCAAATGATTCTTTGATTTCAGATAGTGTCATTGTCAAAGCTGGGACAATGCTGGCCCCATGTCTCTTCTGGGGATGCTGCAGCAATAGGAATTTCTGAGCTGATGACAAGCAGGTGTCCTTGTCCCCCCTCACCATAGCACAAACCAGACAAAGCCCAGCAAACCCAAATTATGCATTGCTCCACTTCTTACTGAGGATGAGAGAGCAACGCAGCCACATCTTGCTCCCAGATGGTCTGCTTTTTGGGCAGAGACAGAAGACAGGAGGCACAGGAAGGTCTGGGAAGCACTGTGTAGATGCCGGCAGCTGTGAAATGCTGTGAAAATGTCCAGGCTGGGTTTGTGTCACATCCCCAGGGCAGTGCCCATGGGACAGAGATCCATCCCCATTGGCATCATCCTCTCCCTCCTCATCTGTTTCCTTGTGTACTTTGGCGTGTCTGCTGCCCTCACCCTGATGATTCCCTACTACCTCCTGGACACCACAAGCCCACTCCCAGGTGCTTTTGAATATGTTGGCTGGAGCAGTGCCAAGTATGCTGTGGCTATGGGGTCACTGTGTGCTCTGATGACCAGGTGAGGGGAGTCCTGACAGTTCTCTAGCTCAGAACAAGGTTGCCCTTGAGCTAGAACATCCAGCCAGGAGCTGTGTGGCCAGTGGTAAGCCCAGCAGCCCTTGAAGTCCCAGTGCTGGTTGCAACCTCTTTGGGTGAAGCATAGGTGTCAAAGTGTGGTGGGAGCATCCCAACCTCTGATGTGTGGCCTCAAGGAGTGGGAACTTTGTGGCTGGGAAGGAAGATAAGACCCCCTCCCCCCCCACACACACACCCTGTTCTGTTTCCAGGTTTTCTCATTTACTTTGGCTATGGGATCTGGCACAGCAACGAGAGCTGCCAGCCTGAAGGAGCAGCCTCCTGGGAGCTGCTGGGAAGCATGGGCAGGGAGGTGGCCCTGGAGCCCCCTGAGACTCAGAGGTTCCAGTCTGCCCCAGGGCAATAAAAAGCACTGGGTTCCATCCACTCTGTGCCCAGGCAGCAGACAAGTCCCTTCAGCCAAAGGTCCCATCCCTGCCATGGCCCCTGGGAGCTGTTTTTTCCTAGTGAAGGAGTGTTGTTTGGAGAGGACAGAGCAGACAAGTGGTTTTGTGGCTGTTACTGACTTGTAGCTTGCTTTGTTTAATTTGGGCTTTATTTATTTATTTATTTATTTTTGCCTTTGAGACCTCTCCTTGCAGCCTCCCACCTGCCCCCTGCCCCTTTGCACACCCTGTCCCTCAGCCACTCACAGTGGAGCAGAGGCTTCTTCAGCACTGCCTGTGCTGGGTTTTTTCCTCCTTAATGTGGCTAAGTCCTTTTCTAGATTCATTTATTCTTCCTCCTCTGTTCCCAGTACTCCTCTTTCCCAGACCTGAGCACATTCCTCTGGGTTCCACACACTTGTGAGGTACCTTTGGGGCAGTGGGATGTGGTACCAGGTGCCTGGAGCAGGATGCCTGAACCTGCCAGCTTCATATCCCTCTGCCCAGCCATCCTACAGCTCAGCAGGAATTGCTGGAGCAGTCACCTGTGCTGTGACCCTTGCTTTGGTGCTATGGCTCATGGCATGTCCCCCCACATCCCTGAGGTCACTCTGTAAAGCTGGAGGCTGCCCCAATACCTGTCCTCAGAGCTGCAAGGGTGCAGGGAGCAGTGGTTGCCTTGTGGGGCACTCCTGTCCGGTACACCCATTTCCCATTCTGGTCACCCCATGGAGGTGCTCAGGTGAGAGCTGGACCACCCCATCCATGTTGCCTTCCTGGCTGCCTTGTCCAGCTGATATTTTCCTGATAAGGATCAGCACAAAGGACAGAAGTGGCTGTTGCAGTGGCCTCCACAGCTTGGCAGGGCTGCGAGGGTGGCAGTCTGCTCTGTACTGGGAGCCCATTGAAATGAGTGAAACAGGGGAAGGGGCATGGAAAAGGGGGATCAACAGCAGGGCCCTCCTCTGGGGTTCTCTTGTTATCATTTTGTGGAGTCTGCTCCCACTCCTCCTCATCTTTCCCCTGCTTTTTGTGCAGAGCACATGGCTCTGCTGGGAGATGCTCCTGCATCAGTCTCCAAAAAAACAATGACATGGGATTCTAGAGGCTGCTGCCGCTTACAGATCTGTAATAGTTAAAGGCATACACATACACCCCCCCTGGCTAAACAGCCCTGTGGAGGGGGGCAGGCCAGTGACAGCCCCTGGAGCACTGACTGTCCCAGCACACTTGTGCACCCAGTGGGAAGTGCTTGTGTGTGTCCAGCCCTGACGTCCAGCTATGCTAGCAGTATCTTCCCTGATGGGGATGGGCTGGCTCAGAGCAGGGAGGGATGTGATGGGCTGACAGGTGCTGCTGAAGCCTGTTCCCCCTTGAAAGGGTGCTCTGCTCCCAGAATGTGCACCTCTGTCTGGCTATGGTGGAGATGGGGCTGGTGGTGCTGCTAAGGGTCAGCGGGGACAAGGAGGCTTTGTGTCTGCATGTTGATGAGTGGGGACACACCTGGACTGCAGAAGGTACCCTTGGCAGCTGTTTGCTGAAGATGGAGGAGGCGATGGGTGAGGAGGACATGGGTGGGACCCCTGCCTGGCTGCCCTCCCCTGGGCAGAGGAGGCTCTTTCACTGGAAATGGCAGGAATGAGTGGCTCAGAGCAGCCTGAGCAGGAGGCCAAGCCACCAAATGGGACAGGCTGACGTGGTCTGTGGCAGGGGCAGTGCCAGAGGTAGCCAGTATACCCACCTGTGACCATCCCTTCTGCACTTTGCTGCCACCCTGTGAAAACCTCTGTGGCTCAGTCCTGGGTTTGGCCATTTGCTTCTCAGGGACACTACTGTGTCCACAGCACCCTCCTCATCCTCCTGGTGCTTGTTCTCATCCTATCCCAGTAACCACCATGCAGCACTGATGCTGGTCGTGCTCAGAGCCAAGTGGTGGGTTGGACTGATCCCAGTGCACATCTGTGTGTCCTGGCTGACCCCCTAGGAAAGCCCCTCACAGCCTTCCACCAGAGAAGGGGTGGAGGGATGGCATGAGCGGGTGGCTGGGGTCCCCCTGCAGCCCCATGCGGGCTGTGGAAAGGCAGGTGCAAGTGTCCTGTGAAACACTCCATTGCCTAGACAGCTCAGCTGGCCTGGGGGCCTGCCCTGGCAGTGAGGGCACTGGTGAGAGCAGCCCCAGGCTCGTGCAGCTGGAGAAGAGCCCTGACAGCCCCGCAAAGCAGCTGATGGTGGCGGTTGGTGTTATGCTATGTGGCGATGAGGGGCACCTCGCCGGCGGCCATGGGGAAGGGGGAGCCATCCCCGACACTGAGCACCCGGTACAGCAGCTCCTCCTTCTCATGCCGAACTTGCTCCCGCAGCTGGGCCTCCTTCTCCAGCGCCCCACGGGCCACCAGCAGTTCCTCCGACAGCTGCCTGTGGGCATAGAGCATGTGCCTGTGAGCCCCCACTGCACCTGGCAGCACCACACGCTGCCAGATGTTCCCCCTCTGTCACCTCTCCATTGGAGATGCCACATGTGGCACCAGTGCTTACCTCGCCATGACCAAGTGGTTCTGGGTGCGAACTTGCAGGTCTTCATTCTCCTGCTGGAGAGTTTTCACCTTCTCCTCCAGCAGAAGGTTCCTCTCCACCTGGAAGTGGGGCATGATGGTGAAAAGGGAGCTGGAAAGTGCAGCTGAACTCCCCCAATGCATCCTTGGGGGAACACTGGCTTGGTGTGAGCATGGTGGCATTGCACCTGTATCCCCTCCCCACTCCAAGAATGGAACTGGGTCCATCCATCTCTGCTTCAGCTGAAATTTCTAGACAGGATTCAGGAGGGGAGTAGAGGTCACACATTGTGCCAGGGGAGATTTAGATTGGACATTAGGAAAAATGTTCCCCCCAAAAGGATTGTCAAGCCCTGGAACAGGCTGGCCAGGGATATGGTGGAGTCATCATGCCTTTTAAAAGTCCTGTAGATGTGGTGCTGAGCTGTGACCTGGTTTAGTGGTGACCTGGCAGTGCTGGGTTAATGGTTGCACTCAATGATCTTAAAGGCCTCTTCCAACCTAAACAGTTCGGTGATTCTAAAAGCTGGAAAGAGAAAAGCCCCCTTGTGACACCCCCATTCATCCTTCCTTCAACCCACCATGGTCTCCAGGTTCAGCAACTTCTTGTCCAGGCTGTGGATGTGCTCATTCTTCATCTCAATGACAAAGTGCAGGCTCTCCAGCTCCTGCTCCCAGAAGGGGCTGGGACTCCCATGCTCCTGTGGGGCACAGCAGGGGTGGCAGCTGCAGCAGGGTGGGCACTTGGAGCATCTGCCATGGTTTACCCCACACACATGACCCCATCAGGCCAGTGCTCTCAGCTGGGGTCCTGCATGGCCCAGGGTGGGTTTGTACCCACAAGGCACCATGTTTTGCCTGTCACTTGAGTTCAAGGAACCCTAAGAGCATGTAGACCTCCCAGGGACAGGGATTGTCTCTCCCTGTACCTGGATGTGTTTCTTGTAGTCTGTGCTCAAGAGAGACTTCTCCACCCTCTTCATCCTCTCCTGGAAGGACTTCAGCTGGGAATTCAGTGCCTGGATCGTTTCCTAGGGCAGCCAGGGAAGAAGCAGGATGAGACATGTCCAGGATTTCTTCCCGAGCAGGGGACCTGCTGGGATACAGCACCCTGATAACCCCAGGGCTGGGGTGCCTGAGTGATCCCTGGGCACACCAGGGACTGAGGTGTGGAACTTGGGGCACCACAGCAGAACCAACAGATGGTCCTCAAGCTGTCCACAAGTACCCCCTCTCCAGGCATTTCTCCACTGGTACCTGTAAGGCTTCCTGGGACCTGTGGTGGGACTCTGCCAGCAGCAGCTTTTCCTGCTCGTGTGCTCTCTGGAGCTCTGCAGGGGGATCATGAGCTGAGCATCACCATTGTGGGAACACTGGGACAGTGAACCCCACCCAAGCTCCACAGTGCTGTGCTGTGTGGGACAGCATCCCTACAACCCCACACAAAGCCAGAGGGGCACCAGCAGTGTGGGGGTGAGTGGGCAGGGGGGGCTGTGGGGAGCACCCCTGTCCTGGCACACACCTTGCAGGATCTCCATATGCTCTCTCCTGAGGGCATCAAACTGATCTTTCAGCTCCGGGTGCTTTCTCTTTTCCATCTGGGAAGAAGGGAGATGACAAACCCTCTCGCATAAGGGATTCTCTATTACTTCCCATCCCCTCATCACCAGACACACCGTGCTGGGTTTCCTACTCCCCAAAATAGGAAAACCCAGCCCAGCATATGCCAGGGCCATGATGGCTGCTTGAGAAGTCCTGGCCAGCCACCGGCTTCCTGCAGCACCTGCTGTTTCTACTGACCTGGATATTACCATCATAGGTGATTCTCGTGCTGTCTGTCTGGCCAGCATCCTGCAGCCGCTCTTCCTCCTCCTTATGGCCTTGGAGGAGTGTTCTGCTCTCCAGCTGCTCCTCTCGAAGCACTGTTTTCTCCTTCCCATCCTCAGGCAACAGAGCGGCATTGGCTGCAATGCAAACAGTTGAACCGGTGCTGGCTGCATCCTGCTAACCGAGCTGCTTGGATGGCCTGGGCAGCCGACCTGCCAGTGTGGTGGCCTGGGTTCAGCCCTTGTCCTCTTCCCACTGGAAAAAAACTCCCCCTCATCTCACTGGTGCAAATTAGCACTAATTGGGATGGGGCTGGCAGGCTGAGAGAGGACACAGCTCATTAGTCCTCCTGTCCTTGGGACGACCTGTTTGCCTGAGAGGATGGAATGGCATAATCTCTGGGATGCCATCATGTCTGCAGCTATCATCCCCATCCTCTCCAGCCTTGCTGGTTACCCTGGAGTCTGTCCTACTGCTTTTTTAGTATCCCACTGAGGAAGCACAGTGTGGGGGAGACATGCATTTTCTTCTCACCATTCTCTGTCTTCAAGGCCGTGAGCTCCTGGGAAGCTGGTCCCCTCTGCTGCTGGGCTTTTAGCTGTCTCTGGCAGAGAGAAAGGTGGATGGAGCAGGGGAGGACAAAGGAGGGCAGGTGGCTGCAGGCAGAGGACACCCTGCAGACAGGCACCCTGTGCTGAGCACGTTTCAGCCCTGCTAAAACAGGTGCTTGAGCAGTAGTGGCCCCTTCCCACCCCACTGCCCTGTGCCAGCCCTGAGCACCCATGGGTGTGCACATACCACCTGAAAGCGAGTCCTGAGCCTGTGCTGTTTCCATGTGCCCTGGACACTTTGCCACACAATACTGCCAACCACTTGCTGGAAAACCTGGGGGATGCTCACAACCCTTCCTGATGTAGTGCTGAGGCAAAATAGGCTCTGGGAGCAATTAGTTTGGGAGAACAGGCAGCAGTTGTCAGGGCTTCAGCTATGAAGCTTCCTCATCACCCTCCTCCTGCTCTGTCCCTGGGATGCTTAGGGTCAACCTGGTCCCTGGCATCTGGCACCGGTGCTCTACACAGATGGGATTTGACACAGCCTGGGCTGGGGCAGTAGTGAGAAATGAAAGGTACCCATAAAGCAGAGGTGATGCCAATGCTGTGCCGGGCTGGCAGCAGGCGAGGGCTGGCGGCAGCACAAGCAATGACCTCAGGAGAGCAGGAATGTGCTGCTCAGCCCTGCGCACTCCCGCACACTCCCACTGCTGCCATGGGGCTGATATAACCCAGAGCCGGGAGCTGCTTTCAGCAATACAGCTCCGCAGGATGCCTTCCAGCTCTGCATGGGTTAAATTTAGTCACTTGAAGAGGAGGAGGGAAAAAAACTCCAGAGATGTATATATTTTTATCTGTTGCTGAAAGATAGAAGCAAATCTTGACTGCTCTCACAGCTCCAACTCCCTGATGCAGGGCAAATTTCACCCCTGATGCCCATCATTGGATCATGCTTCTGGGCAGGGATTTGAATGCGCCATGAGCAAAAGAATCCACCTGCAGACACGTTGCTGCTCTCCAGTCCCCAACAAAGCCATGGTTCCCTCACGAACCTACCCTGCAGCCTGCAGGGAGCCAGGACAGCCAGGGAGACAGCCACTGTGCCGGATGTACCCTGGTGTGGCCCCACTGTCACAGCGGTGTGGCCAAATACAGACCAGATTAGGGAGCCTGGCTTGGGAAAAAAGCGAGGCAAAGCAAACAAGCGTTGCTGCCTCCGCCTCCCCTGCAGCCCCCCCTCCCTGCTTCTGAAGCCGGAGGGCAGTGCAGTTGCCAGAGAGAGCAGGAAAACTCTGAGCCTCTGGGAAGCCATCATGTCTTTATCTTTCCTTCTATGGCGCGAGCGGCCGCGGCATTGAATGTGGCCCCAGCACTGGGGTGAGGAGGCACCAGCCGATCAGGATTCACAGGGTTTGTTCTTGCAGACACACCTCGCACTGCAAATGTGGGGGACCCCGGGATGCCACTGAGCCTTGGCAGCCCTGCCTGCAAGGGGTCCCCAGGGTCTTCAGCCTGCCCCCCACACCCATCTCAACTGATGGGCATCCCCTGGCTATTTAGTGTGTTCCAAGTCCCACATTCAGTTTTGGAGTCCAGTGCAGGGTGGGTGGATGAGACACTCAGGGCTCTGCAAGCCCAGAGGCATTACAAGAACCTCAAAAGTTTCCCCCCTCATGTTTCCCTGCAACAAAACAAAGGATTTGTGAGCAGACTGTCCTGGCACGGCAGGGGTCACACAGTCCCTAGGGGTTTTGGATGAGCTGAGCCTTGCTGGGAGCAGGATACAGGTACCTCCTCCAGGAGCAACCCCCAAACCCCATCTGCCCAAAGCAAACCTGCATATGTCCTGCTCCCCGGCAAAGGTGATGCCTGGGGATAGAGAGCCCAGGTCCAGTCATATCAATCAGTCCCACAGTGTGGGCAATATCCCCAGTGTGGACCCAGGGCACTTTCAGCTCTGTCTCTTGCCTCAAACCCAGCAGGATGGGGTCTTAGAGCCTGTCATCAAGGAGGATGATTTGAGACAACTGCATTGAACTCAGAAATTGCTAAAGGGAGCAATCAATTGAGAGGTATGGCAGCATCAGCAGAAAAATCTAAATACCTGCCCTGAGGCTATCAACCAGGCATCCTTCCTATCTCTAGGAGAAATTAAAATAGTTTCTGGGGTTAATTTTACTCCTAAACACTCACTTGTCCTTTGGGATGAGAGGTCCACTGCCAAAGCCACAGTGAAAAGCAAAACATGGATGAAAACTGAGTGAAATACAGAGGTACCTCCTGCTGCCACTTCCAGAGCAGCATGTGGCACCTGCAGCTCTGGTATCACCCAGCACATTCTGGAGAGCTGGGAGACAGTCCCAGTATCTGCTGTGTGTTGAAGGCAAAGGCTGGGAGTTGCTCCAGCTGGAATGGCTTTGACCCTGGGAAGAAGCAGCAGGAAACATCCCACAGGTGCAGCCATCCATAGCACTGCTTATAGATCATAGAATCATTTAGGTTGGAAAAGACCTTGAAGATCAAGTCCAACCATTATCCTGTGAGATCTCAGCATGGAAATCTCTGCCTTTGGCTTTGAAGACTCATGACAAAAAAATACCTTCTAGTAGCTGTACATAAAAAAAAAATTCGTATTCTCAGCACTAAAAATTTTGAATTATCTGGACCAAAGTGGCCTATGGAGCAATTAATTAGGGAATTCCCAGCAGATCCTGAGGCATCTTGAAAGGTGCTAGTGGTGGGTAGAACCTATGCAGAGGCAGCCAGCACCATGCAGGCAGCTGGTTCAGCCACAGCTTCAGCTCTCAGAGTGAGGTGGGGTTTTGCACAGTATTTTTCTTCCTCTTTTCCTGTTTTACAAGTATGTTAAGCAATTAAACCATGCAATGATACAGTCAGCAAACAAAAATCACACAGAGGCAGGAAACGAGTATTTCAGTCCTGACTGCTCCCAAGGATGAGGTTTTTCTTTGTGGCTGTGAAGTAGGGGGCCAGGATTTGTACCATGACCCTAAAACCTCTTTTGGGAAGGCATCTTGTCCTCTCTTATGCTGGGAGCATGACCAAGGGGCAAGTGGTGACCACAAGCAACCAAGTGTGGGTGGAGTGGATGGAGCTGGAGGTGAAGGGACCCCCAAGGACAGCAACCACAGCTCAGGGCTAGGCTCTGGCCATGGCACTTGTGCCCATGCCTCTTTATTGACCACAGATCATTGATGGTGGAGGAAGGATGTGGCAGCCAAGTCACCTCCCCTGAGGCACGCAGTGGCCCCTGGTATGCCACCCGCCCACTGCATCAGCCCAGCATAGGCTCCCCAAGGTCACCTCCAACCTGGGACCAGACCCAAAAGCCTCCACAGACCACAGAACAGCCCCCAGCCTTGTGACATCCATCTGGGGTTCTGCCCAGGTTCACCCCTGGAGTTTGAGGGCTCAACTATCTCCAAGCAACCCCAAGGGACTAGCTCTGCCAGTTGACCCATCATCAGCAGGAGAGTGAAGGTCTGCCACCTTAGCCCTGGCACTCTGGACATGAAAATGTGGGCAGGAGTGGCTTGATGTCCACCCCTAACCCTTTTTGCCATAAAGGGGATTTTTTTGGTGCTGCTTTGGGGACTAGCTGAGTTTAGTGACTGCAGCAGGGCTGTTTATGGGGCGCAAACCACAGTGAGCAGCACCACAAGGCTGAGCAGAAGAGCTCAAAAGCAGGCAAGTGGAGGAAGGGAGGTGTCTGAGTGCAAATCATTCTGAGTTAAATTTCTGCATTTCAGTAAATCTGGGGCTCTCAAGACCTGGGGCCTTGGGGATGTTGTTTCTCCCTATTCATGCCCCTTCTTGCAAGTTCTCAGAGACACAGGCTATCTCAGAAGTGTCTGATCTTGTGACATAGAGTGGGATTTTTTTTGCATGATACAGAGAAGCAGCCAAGCCTGCAAGTGCTGTAAATAAAGGCACTTGCAGGCTCCAGGGCTGCGTCTGCTCCCTCAACATGTCTCATCAGCAAGTTGTACTTTGGCTGCATGGTCCCGGGTGGCTAAGCTCTCACAGCTGCCTCTGCAAAGGCCACCCGTGTAGGGAGGCATGTAGGCACCTTGGGGCCCTTCTGAATTTCCTATTTCCCCTGCCACCCTCCAGAGACCACAGCCATCACCACAACCAACACCAGTACACACAGCACATCCAACTCCACAAACTCCTGAGGCCAATGTTGGGGTGTTAAGGAAGCATAAGCACATAAAAAAAAATAAGAACTTCTAGCCCTTAAGTTGCAAACAAGATCCAGCAGAGAAAAGCATTGAGATCTGCTGGGGACTCGGACTCGGTAGAGGTGCTGCTTTCGGCACAGGGTAGGGACCCAATTTTTAGGACAAGGGAGGATGCTGTGAGAGGATGGCAGAGGTCTAGCTGCAGGAACCCATCCCTGTCCTATATGGGACCAGCATTTCCAACAGCCATTGTCACCCCCAATGCTGGACTCCCTTTAGTGTGTGCCTCCCCATGATGTGGAGGGAGAGCCTGGAGGGATGTAGGAGTGTGCAGAAGGGCAGGTGGCTTTCAAATTCCACCATGCCTGGTGCCAGCTCCCCCACCACAATGCCAGTGGGGTTCCACTGGCTTCTCAGCCCCAGGGGAGGGGGGAATCCAGGCCGGGTGCCCCCTGCACACCTGCTCCACATGAACCCCATCACCACGTGAACTTCAACTCCAGACAAACCCCGACATCATTCACACTCAGTCCCAAACAGACCCCAAACTCCATGTTAACCTCAAACTCACGCAAACCTCGACCCCACGCGAACCCCAACTCCATGCTAACCACTATGCCACATGAATTCCAGCCCAGCCCAGCAAGCCCCCGCAGCCGGTACCTTGTCGGCGGCGGGGCAGCAGCGCAGGGCGCTGCCTGTGCAGCCCATGGAACTCCGGCCGGTGCCCGCTCATCCGCGGGGCGCGGGGCGCTGCATCTTCTGGCGGGACCGGGCGGGACAGGACGGGACGAGCCGCCTCAGCT
>JANHGL010025276.1:0-38189 GCA_024611195.1 Ceyx melanurus
TCTTTCTTTCTTTCTTTCTTTCTTTCTTTCTTTCTTTCTTTCTTTCTTTCTTTCTTTCTTTCTTTCTTTCTTCTTTCATTTTACTGCTCTAAGTCATTTGTTGCTTTTTTTAAAAAATCTGAAACAGAAAAGCTGAAACTTTTTATTCAAAACAATTTTTTTAAAAGCCCACTCATTTTTCCTTCCTTTTCTATTAATATTCTTGAAAAATGGAAGAGAGGAAGGAGGCTGTACATTTTTTTTTATAAAAACAATTGATACTTTTTAGATATATACTCAACTTTTCCCTCCAGAGCCCATAGAATATTTCAAAGACAACATGCAGGGAAGAGATGGGGGAGTTCTGAAATATTTTCTCATACTTCAGAGAAAGAATGAGCAGGTCCCAAATTGCCTCATCCCCACACCATCTTTGTTCAAGTTATCCCTGACCTGAGCCTCATTAAACACAGGGAGCAGGAGTGGGGAGCACAGACCCTGCCAAAGCTGAGTGGTCTCACCTGCAATTCACTGCATAACTTAACCCTTGCCTTCTGGGGTGACTTGCCAGAAATAAGGCAGGAATAAGTAACATGAAATCATTTGGAGGGGAAGAAGAAATAGTCTTAAATCCAAGGAAAATTTTCAGTAAGGAAAAATTGCCTTCCTAGGCTGGGAATTGAAGTGTTGAAATCAGGAAAAAAAAACCCAAAACAATTAGGTTAGAGATTGGAAGCAGCATTTGCATTCAACTTTGTCTGCAGCTTTTGTTGTGGACAGTGAAGCCCTTCTGAAGGCTGAAGGCAGGTGAAGTATACACCAAGGGCAGAGGTTTCCCTGCTGTGGGCAACTGACTCAGTTGTTGCACGGATCCGGAGGTGCCCACACAGGCAGCCACAGCTAGTGGGGTATAGATAGAGTCAACATGCCAGACGAGAGAAGGGCATTGCAGAAAATGTGTGTATCACCCACTTTCGTCCAGCTCTGCCAACTGGAGGGGAAGGCAGCCCTTGGGCACCGTGGGGACTGCAACTACTTTAAAGTCCCGGTTAAAGGTGACTGTGTCACCACCTGCTTAATTTCCCCAGGGCGTAAAATGATACACAACCAGTGCAGATTATTTCCATCTGCTGGGACTGCAGGGAGCAAGAGGCCTTTATGTTTTATTTACAAGTCTGTGTACTGGGGGAGAATCAAGTGGCTGGAGAAGTTCTCTGTGAACAGAGACATTGCACTGAGTAATAGTTTGTTCCCAGACAGCTCCTTGTCCATTCTCACGAAGACTGGTTTGTTTTTTCCTGAAAAGTTTTTCCTATCAGAAAATGTGGTTTCAAGTGAAAGCAATATCTTGCTTTCTTGCTTCAAAGGGAAGAAAGAGGAACCTGGTCATCATGACAGATGTTTTTCAATATTACAGGGAGATGAAATGAAGCAAAAAAGAAAACTTGCCTCCACTTGAGCTCTGGAGCAAAATTAAGTTATTTTGTTTCAAAACATTAATTTGAGATGGAAAAATCTGCTCTCATCAAGTTAACTGTTTTTTTGGTTGTTTTTTTTATCTTCATCGAGAATGTCTCCAAGAATGCTGTTTCCATATCCTTAATTCAATTGTCCTTAAATTCTTTGTCTTTACAGTTTAGTAATTTGGTCTTCTGGTTTTGTTCAAACAGGAAACAAACTGTAAAGCAATTACATTTCCCACAAGAGAACCATTTTTCTTCTTGGCCACCACTAGCAGAAGAACATGGAGATGGGTGGTCCAGACCAATACAGTGGCTCTGAGAAGACCCTTCACCTCAAGCTCCACTGAGGTGCAGCACTTAACCCTCAAACAGACAGCTAAAAAATACACTAATGTGAAACTGTGTATTTCATTTAGAGAGTTAAAGACAGCCCAGCTCCAAAGTGTTCATGGTGCTTAGCTCTGGCTCCTTTTCACAATAGGAACCAGACTAAACTGCAAGCCCAGATTCAGTCCTGAGCTTCTTTTCAGAGCCTTTCGGAGCTTAAAGGTTAGTTTAGACCTGAATCTAATTTGCAAACTCCTCCTGCTTCATCAGAAATGCCTTCATGTCTCTGCAGTCCCAAGGCAGTTCAACTCTTTCTGGTGCCAGCTAGGTAATCAAACTCAGACCCAGGCTTTGTCAGGGTTTGATGAATGGGCTTGCCATGAAAAACATGAAAAATAGAAGAATCTGGGATCATGGAAACTGACAGGCAGAGGGAAGTGAGTGCCAGGAGGATGTGGGAAGGGCCCTTGGTAACAGGAAGAGCTCTGTCACCTTCATTTGCAGATGGAGAAAGAAAAACTATTGGAACAGGTGATGGAGAGGGTAACAGCTGATGGTCACTGAGAGGGATTTACCCAGTGGCAACAAGTAATTCCCAGCTTTGCTTCCACTCTTTTGCAATCATGTAATAAAGCCTGGAAGCTCATTGCACAGATTAGCAGAGCAGGACCACAGTCTTCTTTTCAGGGTATTGTGGGGTGGTGACATTAATGTCTGGTTACACTGCTAGCTGTGATGCTAATGACAAGCCATGCCAGTAACACCAGTGATACCCTGCCTTTCACTAGCCATGCACCAGTCTGCATTGCTTGTGTACCTTAGTGGTACAAATCTTTCTGCTTGGCACCTCTGACCTTTGGCTATGCACAGCTCCAGTGGAGGCAGGAAAATGGTGTGGGAAGGGACCACAATGGAGAAAGCAGTCAGACTTCAAGTGCCGTCCATCTCCATTTCCATCATCTCCATCTCCACCACTTATCTTCCTCAGGAAAGGGTATAGTCTTCTCTGCCTCTCTAATACAAAGGCTTGAAAAGATGGAGAGAAAAAAAAGTAGAAAGCAACCTAGAAAGAACTGTTATTTGTTGCTGTTTGAGCTGCTTTCACTGGTTAGTTAGCTTGAGCAGTTTGGTTGTCTTGTCCTATGCTGTGGGAGTGTCTGTGGTGGCAGACCAAGAATGAAGTTCTCCGTGGTTGTGCTTCACACCATTTATCTGAGGGAAACCATTCTTGTCGAAAACAATATTACCACTGGGGTTAAAACCCAAATCATTTATGCCTCCCAGCTTCCATGGCCCATCTCACCTGTGACATTGTGATATCCCAAGGAGATGTATCCTTAAATAGAGAAGCATTGAAATTAGTCTGCACCCTGTTACATGTGCTTCTCTTACCCCAAAGCCTTTCCCATCAAGCACCATCAGTTTGAAAGCCATTACCAGTAGTGGTTTCCAGAATATCATTTTACTGGCACTCCAACTACCAGCAAAGAAACTGTGGCTTGTTTTCACCCTCCTTTCACAACCAGAATAAAATGAGGAAAATGATTGTTCTGAAAGAAGCAGGCAGTGAAAACAGTGAAAACAGATGCAAAACTGGAGGTGCTAACTTTTCTGTCAAGTCAATTGTCTGCCTCTTGCAACTCAGTGCAGCTCAGTTTTGTAAGTTTTTTTATCAATCCAATTATGGGTTGGCTGAGGAATTTTTATTGATAAATAACTTATGAGAGCAATGCAAACTGGAGAGAAGGGAGAGTGATGGAGGGGTGTTATTCATACAGAAACAGAGGAAAAAACCTTGAACTCTTGATTGATTTTAGGCTTTCAAAACTACTCCCATGTGAATTTCACTAGTAAACCTTGCCCTGGCAACAAGCCATTAAGAATAAAAGCAGACCCAAGAAAAAGAAAGATATGTACAGATGCAAGCTTTATGCAGAGCTTTCAGAGAGAACCTGCTTCCTTGTGCAGCAAGTTATTCATTTAACAGGTCTCCAGATACAGTATTTCTTTATAGAGGGCATTTCTAGGCAAAACTATTATAGCTTGGTATCTGGCAGCTGAGAGCCCCATGCCCCAGACTTCATTTTGTACACTTTTAAAAGTCAGCACAGCTTCCAAAACAGCATAGTTGAAATCTGAACCTCATTTTAACTCTGAATTTTGCTGTTTAGTTTCAGTGAAGATGCTGAAGTCAGTAGGAATTGTGGATGCTCTGGGAGCATATGTTCATCTCTGGGCCAGCAATGGAAATCTCTGTGTGGGAAAGAAATTATATTGGGAAGGCAAAGAGAAGGGCTTCAATATAGAAAGCATTCAATCTGCCTAACAAGAAGAAAAAAAAAAAAGACATTAAGCAAAATCAGCAACCAAAAGGAAAAAGTATCTTAAACCTTGTAATCTTATAGAAAAAAAAACCCCAACCAAACAAAAACAAGAACAAACACACACACAAAAAACCCATACAAAAAAATCACAACAGATGTATGGCAATTAGTTTTCTTTTTGAAAATTTATATTTTTGAAAGTGACACCTTTTTCATCATCAGAAATGTTCATGTCTAGAAAAACTGCATTAGACTGTCTTTCCTTTTAATCTTTGTTTTTCAGTCCTTTTCTTCTTTTTATTTTGGCTTTTTTTTTTTTCCAGTTAAGAATGGAAAAAAAAAAAGGTGAATGATGTGTAAATTGGAAAATCATTCTTCTGCCAACCTGTCCAAAAAGAAAAGCTGTGAACTGGTTGGATGCTATGGTTACTGAGTTAATTGCAGAGGCAATAAACCACATAAAAACCATGTGCACGGTTTTTCTGATAATATTTATTTCCACTCCTTTTTCAGCCCTAGAAGACATCGTTAGGACAGAAAAGATAGGGTGTCTTTTCCTATGATGGAATAGACCTTGCTGAGATCAATTTTCATGGAATGACCTAGTATATTGGATGATCACTGGGAATTAACTAGATTTGGGGAGTCTGCAGATGAATGCTGGAAATCTTTCAAACACATCTAGACTTTTTAGTCACTTCCCCTTCTGGTCTGACTGGTGGGAGCTAAAGAATGACCTCCTTTGCAATATTTCTGCATTTCTTCTTTCATATCTGGCATGCAGACAGAAACTAAGTAGTGCATGAAAATTAGAAGTAAAAAACTAACAAACTTTTCTCAAGCTCAAGATCTGGATTTAGTGTGAACCAGCACTGGGTCATGCCCTGGGCTATTTGCATCCAAGATTTAACCTTGAATTAATTCAGCGTCAGGGCAAAGGTCTGGGCTGGTTCTGAGCACTGCATTTGCATTTAGTCTAATGACATTCTCCCGGCCTCACTGGCCTCGTTAATTCTGAATGTGACATTGTGTCATCTGTGAGCCGACATAAAACAGGGAAACCCTTTTAAATGGGCAGTAAACACAGAGAAAAGAGGGCTTGGTTTTCATGTGCTGATAAGAAAATGAGGGTCACCATAGCCAAACCCCTCTCAGGTCACTCCTAAGCCCCTTCTTTATTTTCTTTCACCCCTCAGAGTGGTGTTGTGTGAGGAGGAGGTGGAGGTCTGGGTGGAGGTGTGCTGCTGGCTACAGGGACTCAGGTGAGGCTCAGTGGGAAGAGCTCTCACTTGGTTGCCCTCACTGCCAAGGAGGCACGTGCAGCCACTCAGCTGGAGGTGTCCCAGTGCAATGCTAGCCAGGGAGCTGCCAAGGCACCAAGGCTGGAGAGAGCCTGCAGCCACTTCCAGCCCTGAGCTACTGATGGCAGAGATTCCCAAAGAGGTCCTGCAACTACTGCTTATATTCTGATAAAATATTTTTATGGAAACTTTTTTTAACTTTTATGGATTTTTCCCCTTCTCCCAAAAAAGGAATTATCCAAATTCTAATAAAAGTAGTATTCATTTTGAAACTTCCTTTCCACAATTTCCTGAAAGGAAGAAAAGGACACTGAGGACTAACCAAGCAGGGAAATAGACTGTCTTCTCACTGCTATTTACTCTTTTCCATCTCCTTCTTTTTAAACACAATTATCAGAAGGGATAATTGTTGAGATGGAATTTACCCATAAAAATGAACAGGAAAAACAAAAGCAAAAATTTAAAAACTGGTTTTGTGCATTTAGAAGGCAGCCACAGAATTTCTGTTACTGGCTTAACTGGATCTTGACAGAAGTGGAATCCGTTTGAAGTACTCATATGGGCTTTAGTATTCTCACATTTATCATCCTAATATTTTTGTGAGGTGAGTCATCCTTGGAGGTAAAGAGAAGGCCTGCAGGAGGGGCCTGGAGGCATCCTGACATGTACCAGTAGCTGTGGAGTAAGCAAGGGTCAGATGCCCCAGCGGGTGACATCTTCCCAATTTGCCATATGAACTCAGCAGACTGAGTGCAGCTGCCAGTAGGAGGATGAGTATGGTCCTCTCCAGCCCGCGGGACCACACTGCAAGCAAGATGCAATTCATCAAGCCAGGACAGTCATGACTTACTGTTACAGTATCTCATCAGTGTTTATTCCCTCCCTAACAGGGAGTACCATTTGCTTGGTTATATCTCTGTTGGAGTGCTTTGGGGTTGCATAGCCCATGGAGTACTTCATGATGATGCAAAGCTTTATCCATCACTGCTCCTTGAGTGAAGATGTGTTTAGACTTCTGCAGCAATAAGCATCCTGATTTCTAGAGAGGAGTTGTGTTTCTGAAAACCAGGGAAAACAGAGAGCCTAACACAGTTCATACATCATCTCTGGTCCTGGAGGCAAGTTGAAGGCATTCATATGAGAGCATTGGCTCCTCAGGTTTGTAATGATTCCTGACAGCCCGGAAGTAAAATATTTTCCAGAGCGGGAGTACAGATGTGGGGTGATATGGATCTTATTTCTCACATATCCCAAATTGTGTAAATATGGGGATTGAAATACACAGGGTGATGAAGAGCATATTACTCAAATAGGAGGTTTGCAAGATGTTTGCCTGTAAGGAAAGCAAGTCTAATAAAAGTGATAGACATAACAGAACAAAGCTGGCTACACATCAGCCACAGGCAAAGTGACCCTTAGCACTCCCCTGTAAAGTATCTTGTGATCATTTTGGATGAACCATCTCTTCAGAGAAGTGTGAAACATCTCAGAAAAAGGTGAAGGTATTGAAGCTGCTCCAGTTTATAGAAGTTGAGGACCCGGCCATTATAATATTCATGAGTAAAAGGACTTTCTGTGAATAACCTGTCCTGAAGACACAGTCTGCTCTAGCATGAGCAGTTACACATGCTTCATATCCAAATTAGAACAGGGATGCTAAAAAACCCTCAGCCTTAGAAACAACCATTGGAGGAAACTGAGGTTGGTAGTGAGGGGATGTGTTCATCAAAGGAGGAACAAAGTGGTCCAGTCATTCAGCATTGATAAATCGTAAGTAGTGTGATCAGGAGGAGGCTATTGTCTGAGAGTATGAATGGAGAGGAGCTGAAAATAGACTGATGTTTTGGTAGTTGACTTAGGATACTTTGGGAAGGAATGAGATAATTGATTGTGCTGAGCAGAGCTTCTTTAATGGAAAAGTTAAAAAAAAATAAAAGATAAAAAATGGATTATCAGCACAGAACCATTTGTTTTGTCTCAAATTATCTTACTGATTCAACTAACTTTTAGACAAGGAAGGTTCCTTTAGAAGGAAAAATTAAAGCATTTTGATTTTAAAATGGCAAACTGAAATGTTGAAGTACTTTTGAAGCTTATTTCATTTTTTAAACCTTGCCTGGATTCAGCCAAGCATAAGACTAATTTCAATCCCCTTGTGCTTAGATAGTGTTTGTTATAAAAAAGACAACTGTCACCCTGCAGCACTGAGGGATAGATGTGGAGTGGCTGTTGCCAACACATGCTCACCCCAGAGGAGAAGAAATCACAGACGGTGGCTTAGAGTGACATAGCAGAGTCCTGGCTGTTACACATTATGTCACAGCCCACTTGGCAGCATCTATACAAAAGCAGGTTTTAAAGTACGTGTCATATGCTGTAAATCACCTTCCAGCTCCTTCTCTCCTTTCTAGGGCAAGCTACAGACCAAAACGGAAGGAGGATGTCAGGGAGACAAAGGGCCTTCATAGCCCTCCTGCAATGGTGGAAGGACAAAGAAAAGGTAGAAAGAGATGAGGAATGCTGTTTAGCACATGAGAAAGACAGACCAGAGCTGGAGGTAGAATATAGACCACTGATCATCTTTTTCACAGAATCAGAGTGTAAGGGGTTGGAAGGGATCTCTGGAGATCATCAAGTCCAACCCTCCTGTCAAAGAAGGACCCCCTAGATCAGGTCACACAGCAACATGTCCAGGTGGGTTTTGAAAGTCTCACCGGTGCCTCAGTCTTCTCCAAGCTCAAGAGCTCCAGCTCCCTCAGCCTCTCCTCAGCAGGGAGATGTTCCCCTCCCTCCAGCATCAATGTGTCTCTGCATTGGACTCTCTCCAGCAGTTCCCTGCCCTTCTGAACACAACACTCAAGATTTTGGCCTACCTGTACTGAGATTGTACCTGAATCTCATTCTGCTGGTATGAACTTCTTCAACCTAACCTGAGAAAGAACAGCTGAGTGCAACTTACCCAAAAAACTGCAGTAACTCAGTATTTCTCACCCAGGGTCCTGCTAGTAATGCTTGCTCCTTGTAAATATATAAATTATCTCAGAGCCTTTATTAGTTCATTTGACAGCAGTTCAGTGACTACTGATTTGTAAAACAATGACCTTCCCAAAAAATATTTTTACATGGATAACAAAGTCCTTCAAATGCATTATTAGAGCCTGATTAAGATTCAGTTTCCTCAGAAGGTTTCAATCTTCATACAACTCCATTTTCTAATGAGAAAAAATGCTACTTTCCTCCACTGGGCTAGGGCACTTGCACTCTCCCCTATGCTCCCACTAAAAGGGCTAATATACATCTAATGTGTCCCTTCCAAGGACTGAACACTCTCAAATTTCTATGCGATGCTGTTTCTTGATAATATTATGGGTACCACCAGGTAAGGGTTGATTTACATGCCAAGCTCAATAGCAGATTTAATAAAATGACACTCTGGGTGCAATTTTACTGGCCTATTAGCTTGCTGGATTCCTTTTACATGCACCTTTTATATACATTTAAATAGATTGTATGTATGACTATATATACATACAAATATATGTCTATGCATATATTTATTCATGCATTGATATATAAATCTCATACACACATTTTACTTAGGAAAACTGTTCAGCATAATTATGGCTTCCTTCTTTACAATTGAGTGGGCAGCAAGCATTGAAACATGCAGCATCCTTGATTAAATTTAAGCATTTGTGTGCAAAATTCAATGCAATAAACTTGGACCTGCTTCTTCATTTTGTTTTCTTAACATTCATAGAATGCCAACTGACATGAACAAAATTAAGTTAAGCTACAGGGTGACTTGAAAAACAAAGAGCCAACTAAAAAGGCAGGTGAATTCAGTTCATGTACTGTCTCCAACCTGCTCACCTCTTTGCTAGTTGCAAGTCTTCCAGCTGTTGGACCCTGCAGATGGTACAACGGAAGAGGATGCTCATAGTCCCCAGGACTGTGCCCATTGCAGTTGGAGGCTTCTCCAATTTCACTGTTCCTTGCTCATCTCATGAGAGTTCAAACTCTAGGAATTCCTTATCTTTAGGGTTGTTGATTTATATATATATATAAAATACTACTTTCCTTAGGCTGCTGTGTCCTTTGTTTTACAGTGCTTAGTTCAAGATCCCTGAAGGGGTGCTTGCACTTGTGAAAACAAAGAGAATGGCTGGTCTTTTTTTTTTTTCTTCTTCTTTTTCCCAGGACCCAATCTTATGTCTTTCATTTGCCTGCTGGCTTGTGTCTGGGCCCTTTCTGACACGGCAGCACTTTCAAGCAGTCCTGCCATTGCAGAATTTGTTAGCAAAAGAACAATCAACTACATTGTTATAGTGTTGTTCTTTTTTTTGCTGCTTGGAAATAAAAAATAAATTAAATATTCCTTGGTTTTCAGCAAGCAGGAAATGGACTGTCCCCAGCTGATAGGTTGCGCTGAGTGTGTCAGTTCCCGATTCGTTTCAAACTCAACAGCCACTTCATAACATAAGCATTTGAGTCATTCTTTAAAGGGAAAGGGAGGTGTCTGATGGAACTAAGGAAATGAGATTTTAAGAGCTTAATAATTGTGTGATGACTCAGCAAAGAAAGGAGTCTGATCAGCTCACCTTGCCCTGTTGACTAGCTGAACTGGCCATCACTCCTGCAGCATCACAGATTTGCAAGGATCACCTTCCAGCAGCAGGGAATGGTCTAGAAGGGGCTGTGAGAGACATCACTCAGATCATTGCTGCAAACTACCCCTTCTAAAGTGGTTTCGACTTTACCAAAGGGAGCTGTGGTGATTATCTCTGCAGAGATGTGAAGGACTGTGGAAGAAACTTTGCCAAAAGGCCCTGGGTGCTCCTACACAGTTCTGGGCCAGCTTCCAGTTGAGGGGAGCACAGCCTTCCATTTCTCTGCAGCAGAGTGCCTATGACTGAAGGGGTCACCCAACAATTCATTTCTATAGGAATTTTCCTAAATAACTTCCTTAAACAATTATGTAAATTAAATTACTCAAAGTTTGGACAATGCATTAGAAAAGCAGATCCCATCTTCTCTAGAATCTCTTGTGAGCAAGTAAGGTTAAGTTAGGAGGAAATACAGAGAGACATTTAGCACCTGCCTTATCATTTAGCTGAAGATGCAGCCCCTAAGAGAAGCAGGATGAGAACAAACTGCTCTTGTACTTCCCACATGGCTTGTGCTATCCACCTAAGCAAATCCCATCCCCTCAGAAGTTAATCTTCCCTAACTGCAGCCCATCAGCACCTGCCTAGAAATTCCTCTTTTCTATATCAAAATTCTCTCTCATTAAAAACAAAATAAAACCAAACAAACTCAACACCAAAAGCCTCAGACTTCCACTCTCACAATCATCCATGTATTGAGATATTTTGCTACACAATCCACTGAGAAAGATTCAGCACCAAGCACTTCTAATGTTGCACTCACCTTACCCACAGACACCAGGCACACCTCTATGTTTGGGAAACACTCACCATAATGTGTTTTTATGGGATTTGTCTCAGGCTTCTCTGCATTTTACTCTGCAGGTCCCAAAGTTTACTACTGTGTAGAAGGACATTTGCCAAAGTCTGAACAACTGGGACTCCAGGATGAAAGCTTCTAATAAAATAATTTAATTCTTCTTAAGGCAAATGTTCAAATTGTTAGGAAACACAGGTCCTAAGTAGCTAGTAGAACACAGTGATGAGAAGACCAAAGGGAAGATACTTGACCAAATTCTAGTATCAGTTGTACGGTATAAATTTAAAATAATTCAACAGAATTGTCCTCCAGGTCACTAAATCCACATACCTGAAACTACTTAGGCCCTTCCTTTTTTTTTTTTTAACCCTTCTTCTATATGGACAAAATGATTTGCAATCATTTGAAGAAGAACCTGGTTCTTTCTTCACAGAGTCTGGTGTGTATGATGAGTAAAACATGCAGTTGTGCTAGAGATGGGCTCTTTGTGTTAAAAAAATCAAGAATTAGGTCAATTTCTTAAATAGATATAATGTTTTCAGAACATTTTCACAGATACATCTGATTCAGGAGACAGACAAGATTAAAAGAATATATTTTCCTCAATTTGGAATTTTTATTCCAATTTTTTTGGAATAAAAAAAAATCTATGCTTTACCTTGATTGTGGCAAAGGTGGTAAAAAAGCAGCAACAAACCACCTACTAGGGACTAGCATGCCCACCTCACATTACTTGCTTCCCTGGTGGTCTAGGTCCTACCTTTACAGAACAAGAAGGACTAGAGGTCATGGAGGTACTGTGCATATCTAAATATGGGCTCCTTCCCAAGACATACAGAAAACCAGAAACTGTCTGTTATTTTTTGCCTGTAGATTCTCTTCCTTATTTATAACACAGACAAGACCTGGAATCTGAGATTTTCTTTTTTTTCTTTTTTTTTTTTCCTCTAATTAACATCACTCTTTTGCTTCACTCACTACTGAGACTCCAAATATTGTGCTGGTAGAAGGTCATTGCACCTTTTCCCTACTCTTCTGACTCTCCTACATTTTTTTTCTGCTGCTGTAGAGGCACTTGTTTTGCATCCTGCAAACTACTAAAAGAGGGAAGAAAAAAAGACAGAAAGAAATAAGATGCAGAAGTTTAATAAAAAACAGGAAGCATGACCAAAAACACCACATTAACAGATTTGTATCTTGAGCCTAATTCAAATCCATCACAGAACAGCTCCCAAAGGGAAATGAATGTGAAAGACTTGTCCAGGTTGGCTGCTGAAGATACTGATTTCCATCGTTTTCAGGTACTCATGTTGCCAGAGCACCACTGATGGGCACCCTCTACCTTCATCTGATAACCACTAAAGCTTCCTGCTGCTTGAGACAGACCCCAGCAGCACTGCAGGGACTCATCCTCAGTTCTTCAGTAAGGTTGGATGGAAAAAAACTTCCTCTTAAATTCCTCTCCCAAACCATGGTCTTGAGAGGATGTTACAAGTGGTCAAAGAAAATATATATCTTTTTTATGTGAGAATTGCTGATGTTTTCCCATTTGTTTCTATTACTAATTGGCTCAAGGGAAGTCTGAATATCATAACGTCTTGCAGGAAGACTTTCTACAAGAAATAATTGGTTTGGGAATATATTTAATTTTTAAAAGATAAAAACATCTAGTTCTGATATTGCTCTGCTGTGTTATATTATTAGATCATATTCGAAATAGTGAAGTCAAAACAAGCCATTTTACCTTATCAGAACTACAGGCTCCAATATTATGAAAATGAAACAATTCAGTACTGTTGAGAGAGAATGAAAAAGTCACCTGAGAGCATTTGGACTTTCCCACTAAAGTTTAATCATCATGGCCATTTTCCCACTGAATGTTTGGATTCCAAGAAAATCTGACCCCCCCAAAAAAAATAATTCTCCCAATCTGTTTGCTAGAGAACAGGCAAAAAGAGTCCTTCCTCTCCTCTTTCTGCTACATGTTCTCACATGGAATGTTGGGATTACTGTTTGGGATGAGCCTGTACAGACCCCCCAGAATAAGCACATGTAGGTTCCATGGTAAAGGAGTGGGTCAGGCCCCAGGAGTGATTTCTTCATATGAAGTGTGCATTTCACATAAATTTTGGGAAGCCCTCCAAGGAGAAGGAAGCACTTGAGAGCAACAGAGGAAGAAATAATGCTGGCAGGACTTGGGATTATTTATCCACCAATTAATATCTGAGAACGATTTCCCAGAAAAAACAAATAAGCTGAAGAGTGGCAAATAAAATAATGTAGCAGCTAAGTGATAACTTGTCAGAAAGTTTAGAGGCAATTGAGAATTTTCTGATATAGTGTTCATGTAATTGAAAGTAGTTTTCATGAAATTGAAGTTTTTCAGGAAAAGTTTGCAGAAATTTTTGTACTGTCTGCTGGGGGTTAAAAAATATAACAGAGCTATTTCATACTAAGCTGACCTGCCCAGTGCCTGTCCAAGGTCCCAGAATCTTCTTCATGTTCTCAGTATTTTTTATGAACTAGGCTTTGTGGAGAAACTATAAACTCCATGAAATACCCATGACTGACATGTTCCAGTAAGTCATCATTGCATCACAGCAGCAATGAAGCACAGGACATGTAGGCTAGCCTGCAAAAATCAGGATGGGGTGGGCTGCTGGAATGACAACTCCTTTGAGTAAGTATGACATGTAGGCAGATCCAAGTCTGTCAATTTGAGCAGAACAAATAATATTGTAATTTCCTGATTGAATCATTTCCAAGCTGTCCATTCCATTAGAAAACATGATATTGAGATTTTTTTCTCTCCTGCTTTGGAACAAAACCAAATGTCAGAGTATTGGGAATGACTCTCTCTTTCTCCTAGATGAAAGTTAAACTTTCAAACTGAGTGGAGGAGTCTCTGTGTACAGCATGAGAGCCAGGCACTTGCAGCCCTGCTCTATATGCCTCTCTGGCAGTCCTTGTCATGGAGCAATGATCCTTTTGTGGGTTTCAAAGAGAAACAGAAATGGAGTGGAAACGTTGTGCCATTTGTTTCTATGCTCTGTGAGGATTCTCTGAAAAGTGTCCAGATTGCTCATTGCAATCAACGACCCTTCATTCAGTGATGTTAAGGGAAACCAGACATTTGAGATATTTGTGTCACAAGCATCATGTGGTTTTTATGCCTTCTCTTCCAAGGCAGTTAGAATGCTGAAGGCCAGATGGCACTCTGAGATACACAGCTGTAAATCACAAGCATTTCACCAGTCTCACAGTGCAGAGTGAGCAGAATCAGGCCCCCCATCCAAGCCACAGTATTTCTGGGGACATAGCTGGGGACTTCCATTTGTTTGCAATTAGGTGCTGGCACTGCGAAAGCCCTGAAGTCATCATGGTCTCTGGGCAACAGATAAAGCTTTTGTTTTTGCACAGACAAAAGACAGAGCAGGCCAAACCAACACAGAGTGTGTGAACACTGAGAAGCCTGTTGAAAGGCAATAAAGAATGTCCAAAGTCAGCAACAAATAATATGGCAGCAGGAAAAGAAATCTTAAAGTAGTTAAAAGTGAGGAGGGATGGGAGGGGAAGAGAAGGGAGAGGAGGGAGGAGCCAGGATGGCTGAGTGCCCAAAGCAGCGTTATGCGGGATGAGCTCTGCTAAGACTCACATAGGAGCAAGCCACGTGGGAACTGTACAGAGCAAGCTGCACAGTTCAGACCTACTCATCTCCTGCTCGCAGACTATCCCTCTCCACACTTTATCTCTTGTAACTAAATGACTGGGAAGCCTTGCTTCTCCTTGTCACTTCTCCATTATCTTTTTATATCACTCCCTTGAGGAACTGAAAAATTTCTGTTGACCAAATCTTGCATTTGGTGAAAGAGGTGAATGTGAAATTAGATGATCTCTGCTTCTTTACTTGCTTGACAAGCCATCCTGTGTCTGGTGTGATGCTTTTCCAACACCCAACGAAGAGATAGAGACTTGCATTACTTGCAACATATATGTCGATTCAGAGCCCAACACAGCAGATCTTCGACCATGAAATCGATCAGGTAGGGACTGTCTTTATCATTCTGTTTGTGCAGCTCCTGCACAGTGGGGCCTTGTTGCAATTACAATAATGATGGACAGGGAGAAAATCCAACTGGATGATGGGATGGAAGAATAGGGGTGTGCAGTCTTGTACAAAGATATATTCTAGAAATACCCCTGGAGTCTCTCCCCTTGATTAGTAAGACCAGATGTCTGCTCTGGAGATCCCAAGGGGCTGTGAGGGGTACAAATCCCTCAGTAACAGGTCTGGGGCAGATTGCTTAGCAGGTAATAATACAGGTAGAAGAAACACTGGAACAACCAAGCTGAGGAAAGCACCAAAAGTTGCTATGAGTACCTTAATTATGAATGTGGACACCTAGCACAATGATAGTAATCCAGCTGCTTTCGTGGCAGTAGATCTGGCATACCAGGGTTTGATTCCTGTTTCCATCAGTAGATTGGGCATCAGGGTTTGATTCTTGTTTCCATTCATAGTATTTACATTTTGAAAGAAGTATTTCCTCTCTATTTCCTCTGTTTCCAAATATTTTGTGCAGAACTATTTTTCCAGTACTCTGCCCTGTGGGAAGGTTCTAATTTAGAAAACATGGTCCAAGCTATGAAATGGGGCTTGGCATTTGCTCACATAAGTAGTCTTCCCTTTGCGTAGGAGTTATATAGTGTAATCTGAAGTATTGCAAGTGTCTCTCTGGTGCTCAGAGGCGAACAGGTAGTGTGTACTATATATTAAACTTACATTGGTTTTATATATTGCTGTGGTGCTGTGTATGGAAGGCCTTGGTGATTGGGTTTTATTACACCCTCTGAACCACATCCAGAGAGTCCTCCCCTCAGATTTGCTCTTCTTACAAACAACATACAAATATATTTCACCACAGCCAAAATCTTCCAAGCACTCCTATAAATCACGTGGCACGCTAGGCAGCTGGAATTGATTGAAGATCTTTGGAGTGGAAGAAGCATACACATTTTGAAGGTTTCATTCAGCTACAGAAACATTTTAAACCTCCATCTGGCTGTTCTGAGCTTGTATTCTTCCACCTCTCAACTGACCATGCTAGACTTCTCCCTCTGTTCAAGCCACAGCAGTCTGGCTTAGGCTTGCTGAAAGCCTAAAGCATCCTCTTTGTTCTGCCAGCTCACAAAGTCTGTATGACAGGGTTCAGCTCTCCGTTGACTGGCAGTGGGAAGGCACCATTTTTCCTCTGCAGCTACCATGAGGATGGGTGGGCAGTAGAGAGGCACTGGAAGGCAGTGAGCTGAGAACACACTGATGTGCCAAAGGGTGGTGCTGTGGCAGTTGGGGAAGAGAGATCAGACTTCATAGATGGGATTGTGCCCAAGGTGAAACAGCTCCACAGCAGCAGACAGACAGCTCCTCTCCAAAATACCCCTGGATCTTGCTCTGATACAGTGGCTGCAAAGGACAGAAATGTCCTACCCCCTCTTTCAGAGACTAGCAATGAATGACTGGCCCTAGCTAGAGAGCAGCAACAAGGACAAGGAAGCAAACTGGACATCCACAAGTCTATGGGCCCCGGTGGGATACACCCACGAGTGCTGAGGGAGATGGCAGAGGTTATTGCTAGAACACTCTCCATAATTGTTGAAAGGTCCTGGAGAACAGGAGAAGTGCCTGAGGACTGGAAAAAGGCCAGTGTTGTCCCAGTCTTCAAAAAGGGCAAAAAGGAGAACTACAGGCCCGTTAGCCTCACCTCCACCCCTGGAAAGGTTATGGAACAATTTGTCCTTGCTGCCATCTCTAAGCATCTGGAGGAAAGGAGGTTTATCACAAGTAGTCAACATGGATTCCACAAGGGGAAATCATGCTTGACTAGTCTGATAGCCTTTTATGATAAGTAGACGGATAGCTGAGGGGAGGGCAGTGGACATGATATTCTTTGACTTCAGCAAGGCTTTTGATACTGTATCCCATGGGATCCTCACAGCCAAGCTTAAGAAGTGCAGATTGAGTCATGGTGCAGTGAGGTGGATTGGGAAATGGATGAAGGACAGAGCCCAGAGAGTTGTGGTCAGTGGAGCAGAGTCTGGCTGGAGACCTATGACTAGTGGCATCCCCCAAGGGTCAGTGCTGGCTCCAATATTATTCAATATATTCATCAGTGACCCGGACGAGGGGGTAGAGAGCACCCTCAGCAAGTCTGCTAATGACACCAAACTGGGAGGAGTGGCTGACACAGCAGCAGGCTGTGCTGCCATTCAGAGAGACCTGGACAGGCTGGAGAGAGCTGGGCAGGGAGAAATTTAATGAAATTTAAGAAGAGCAAGTGTAAAGTGCATCATCTGGGGAAGAACGACCTCATGTATCAGTATAGGCTGGAGGCTGATCTATTGGAGAGCAGCTCTGGAGAAAGAGACCTGGGGGTCCTGGTGGACAGGAGGATGCTCATGAGTCAACAATGTGCCCTTGAGGTCAAGAAGGCCAATGGCATCCTGGGATGCATTAGAAGTGGGTCAAGCAGGTCAAGGGAGGTTCTCCTCCCCCTCTACTCTGCGTTGGTGAGGCCGTATCTGGAATACTGTGTCCAGTTTTGGGCACCCCAGTTCAGAAAAGACAGATTTACTGGAGGGAGTCCAGTGAAGGGCTACCAAGATGATGAAGGGAGTGGAGCATCTCCCTTATGAGGAGAGGCTGAGAGAGCTGGAGCTCTTTAGCCTGGAGAAGAGGAGACTGAGAGGGGACCTCATCAATGTCTACAAATATGTTAAGGGTGAGTGTAGGGAGGATGGAGCCAGACTCTTCTCATTGTCATCCAGTGACAGAACAAGAGGCAATGGGAGCAAGCTGGAGCACAAGAGGTTTAGGGTAAACACAAGGAAAAGCTTTTTCACGGTGAGGGTGACAGAGCTCTGGAAGGGGCTGCCCAGGGAGGTTGTGGAGTCTCCTTCTCTGGAGACACGCAAGACCCGCCTGGATCTGTTCCTGTGCAACTTGGTCTAGGTGATCCTGCTCTGGCAGGGGGGTTGGACTAGATGATCTTCTAGGTCCCTTCCAACCTCTAACATTCCATGATTCTGTGAAGTAGGAAGGTGATGATGACTAGCAGAGACTGCCAGATGGCTTTAAATAAGCAAGACTTCTCTCCTGAGCTGTAGCAACTGAGGTTGAGAGGAAAGAAGAGGTCCTCAGAGTCGGAAGGACATATAAGGGTCAGAGGCAAAAAGGGTCAAAGGAAGAAACTTGAGGAATTCCTACTTCTGCCAGATTGGACTTGTGGTAGCAGAGCCCCACCCCCACAGGGTCTTCATGGACCAGGGACTGTGCTGCCGTCTTCTCTCACTGCCATGCCTTTGCACCTCTAGATGGAGGGCAACCTTTGTAACCAGAAATAAAGGCCCTTTACCCCAAATCTGTCTCCTGTATTACAGCAGAAATCATCCTGTTTCAGTCCAAGCAGAGCTGGGATGGCTGTTGTATTAGTGTTACTAATCTCAGACAGGCTGAGGAATGCTCTGTTGGAACCAGTGCTTTCTGCATAGAGATTTCTGAGGCCAGAGAAATCATTAGCTTATCTCATCTGACTCTATAGTTAACAGAGGCAAGAGAACTTCACTTTATGTCCCCCAGTAGCCCAGTGAGCTGTATGTGGCTAACACCACAACAGAGAGGAAAGATCAGGGCTCCCCTTCCTTGCCTGCTTTGTGGAGAATATGTTCCAAAGACTAATCAGTTCCACACTTAGAAATCTGTTTTCAGTTTGAATTTCTCTGTCTTCAGGTTCTAGACCTTGGGGATTTTGTTGTTTGGGGTTTTCCTTTCCTTTTGCCTTTGCCAGTCTCAAAGCTATATATTTGTTTTGTCTTTAGGGACTCTCAGGATGACTTGAAAGACAGCAGCTTCACAAAATAGGGGGATACTCACCAGAAGCTAGGATTACCCCTTGTCATGCAGCATCACAGCAGCTCCTAGGTATCATCCTCAGCAGTAAAATCCTCAGTTATAACAGCCCCAGCTGACCCCCAGGAAGCAAAAGCATTTCCATTACTGTCTTCTGACCTACACCACACAAGGGCCTAATAAATCCAGCCCATAATCAGTGTCAGGACAGCTGAGGCCATGAATACAGCTGATTTCCTTCAGCTTGCTAATATTGGAAAGCTGCCTGTGAAGAGAACCAGGTGTGCAAATAAGGTGGGTTCACCTCTAATTACTTGGCAATTTACTAACACATTGCCATGATGCTTTGCTGAGGAAGTAAAAACCAAAACTTTCACATTCAAGAGAAAAGACCTGAAGATAAGCACTGCAAAGTGTTTTGGGGCCTTTTCTTAGTATTAATGAGTCATTTTGTAATTAATTTCTCCCAGTGCAGTTCCCAGTGGCCAGGGAAGCTCTCACTGACCATCTGAGCTCATGATTACCTGCTCAGCTTTTTCATAATCTCCTATTAAATTACTGGATTTTCAAAGGGTTCATTAGTCATAAGAGTTTCTTTTTTCTATTTGTTGCATTTTTTTGCCTTGCAATAGGAAATATTTATTGAGTAGGAATCTCAGTAAGGCCCATGCACTGTTTCACTGTTATAAGATACTAAATTATCCCTAACATTTTCTCCAGCCAAAGCTGTGCATGGTGCTAGGATTCACCTGTGTTGTTGCAGTGAATGAGCAGAGGAGGACTGGCATGTTGGAGCAGCATGGTTGTGGAGGGAGCAGTTAGACCTGAGGAAACATTTCCACCCTTCCATGGGGACTCAGAGATAGGGGAAGTCACTGAAAAAAAGAAAGATTACAGCTAATGCTTTTGAGTCTCACAGCAGATTCCCTATGACATCATCCAATTTAGGACTATAACTCAAGGATCTCAAACCAGTTGTAGAGGCCTCTAAAACCATTCCCTACCTCCAAAGTGAAGGTTGACCCTGCTGAACAAAACAGCCCAAAGGAGAGTGTTGTTCACATTTCCTCTTTTGTTAAACTCATCCTCTGACAACCCTCAGGTTCTTCACAGGAACCCTCCTCCCTTCCCCAGCATAAATGATATTGTTATTCATGTCACTGGAGTAAAAACAGCTCAGTTTTCTGTTGCACTGAAGTCAGCCTGCTGCAGGAGACAAGTTGATGAAAAATGGAAGTGAAAAAATAAAAAAGTTAGGGCTTCTGTTTAGGGATCAAATGGTTAAGTCTTTAATTTTGAAGATGGCACATTTCAATTTTCTAGGCTGCTGTTCCCTGCCAAACTCTGGGGACTTTTCCTTGGTTCCCTGCAGAGAGTCTGAGCCCATGAGTTCTCCATGGAAGCACCCCTGAAACTGGACACTTAAACTATATATGAATGAATTTTCTGATGTGAAGCTTTTACCTGTTTGTTTTTGAGAAAAAAAAAAAGAAATATTTTAATATAGATAAGATATATTTATTAAGAAAAATTTAAGTGCATACACATTTACAGAAGAAATTACAAGAATATAAAGTGTTTATTTTCAAAATTCTATGAAAGGAGTAATATAAAAAGCATAATATCACTCCTCCATAAAAGCTGCCTTACAGGAACACAAATATAAAAGCCTTTTCACATTATTTGGGAAGTCATTTCTTTTTACTTAATAAAAATATAAAGTACAGTATTTACCACATTCTGACAACACTGAGTTCTTAAAGAGTGGAAGATGGGAGTTTCATGCAGCCCTTTCATCATTATAAATGTTTTCTTCTCTGTGGCCACAAGAGATTCATGTTCAAAAACAAGGCTTGGTGGGATGTTAGTAAAAAAAAATATATATATATATATATATATATATTTATTTTAGATTATGAGTTCTCAGAAACTCCTGGTTGGTATAAATCACATAACTCAAAACAATTTGACAGACAAAAGAAGGATGCCCTAGAAGGGAAAATAACAAAAACTTCTATAGGAACTGCATTTTCAATAAAGTGTGTACAAATTTTGAATATAGCTTTCATCACAAAATGAACAGTCACCTTTGCTCAAACACCTTAGTTAAAAACACATCAGAAAGTCACCCTTCATCCTTCCTCAGGCAGAATTCAGTAAGATATTCATACATACAGGTATAAGCTAGTATAAATAAAATATTGGTACACCAATAAATACAATCTATTCATTTTAAAAAAGAAAATTAAAAAAATCCAACCTTAGGATTTGACAGCACTTTGAAAATACCGCACATGATGATTTCACATTTATGGAAGCTGATTTTCAACACCAGTTCAGGGTTATCTCTTTTTCCCCCTTCTTTTCACATGTGGGCCCTTCATCACTCCCATCTTCCCACACTTTCTTTCCCTGATTCAGTCTTTGGTCAGCAGTTAAAAGCAGAAAGGAAAATCAAGTTCTCACCCCGAGTGGGTTTCTGCTAGTGCTGCTTCTCAGACAACTAAGACCGTGGTGTGCACAGGAGTAACAGTGTGCGATGCACAGGATAGCCCAGGTTGCTTGGGACAGTGATTGATTCCTCTAGTGCAGAGGTCATAGCTACTCTTCCCAATGCATCATGCAAATAAAGTCAGGCAAAGAGCAAAGCTTCCCACTCAAGGATGAAGTCTCAAGCAAGAGAGAACTTTCTCAGGTTCTCACCTAAGTCTTCAGTTACTCCTGCCTAGGTCTGTGCCACCCCTGCATTCAGGCTATGCTCAACCTTGCCCAGGTGGGGGAGGGACATGGTGGTGCACCAAGAGAGCAGCACCATGACCTGAGTGGTCTCAGATACACAAGTCAGTACTTCTCTCCAGCTCAGTGGTGTCAGGGCCCAGGTCACAGTGCCAGTCTCAAGAAGTGCCAGATGCAGATGGCCCATAAGACACCCAGGAAACCACCTCCTGGCTATAAATGTTCCTTAGCCTTGTAGAGAGTCCCTTTCCTTCTTGCTGCTACTCATTAATATCTCCCAGGATCAAATGCCCTTCCTTTAGCCCAGTCTTCCCCCACAACACTCACTAGTTTGTGCCCAGAAGATAAGACTGACAGGTTACCCCACTTTCCTGCAATACCTCTGCTACCTGGCTATACTGTCCAGAGCTGGGAGCCTGGGGTTTGGCAAGGGTGCTCCAACACTGCCTGTCTCAGTGCTTCTGTGGAAGCAGTCTGTTTGCCTGGGCTGTGATCATAGAATGTTTAGGGCTGGAAGGGACCTCCAAAGGTCATCTAGTCCAGCCCCCCTGCATGTGGGGTTGACATGTGCCCAGAGACCTTTCCCTGATGATGCTGACCTCAGATGCACTCCCTGTTAACGAGGACTGCAAAAGAGCTCTGGCAAAGCTGCACAATCATATCTACCTACTCAATCTTTTCACTGGAAAGTCAGTGTTTCCTCTGGAAACAAAGTCTTCATGGTCCCTATCATAACTAGCAAGGTATGCTGTTGAATCAAAATCAGAGGGTTATTTAATTCTCTGTTTACTCCAGTGGGATCTATTAGACCTCAAGCTACTCTTTGATGGGAAGCCCCTGTGAAGAATGTACCCTCCTGAGTGAGGAGGATATATTCCATATATTCCTCAATGTCATTCTTGACTTTGACACCCACATGCTTGCCTCTGGCAAATGACTAGAAATTGCAGGTGTGAGGATGGGAGATGGACCCTAGGTCATAAAGTACAGTCCAGGAATGATACAAGAAACTCTGGTTTTCTCATAAAGGTTCTTTCTGTCTTTAGTCTTACAACAGAGGATCTGATTCTGCTCACATTTAATCAACACTCCAATTCTTATCAATTACAGTGGTATCAGACCTTTCAAAACAGAAACACAATATACTTAAAGCACCAGACTGGTAGTGATAACAATAGAAGGAATGTCAAAATCACACATACATACATTTTAGGCACAGCAGTTGGTTTCTACTTCAAAGCAAATGAGGTGATGTGGTTTTCTAGCTGAAGCACTCTGTGATAGCAGTGTTTCAGAGAGAGGAAAATACTTACAAGATTTTTACCTGAATCCGCATGGAAATAAGGTAGTCACTGGCTAGTCAACGTGCCTCTTTAACGCTAAAGACACCCGTCACAAAAAGGAGTGCTTAGTGAAACACTCCTCTCAATAGTCCCAACACAGGCTGCCAGAAGAAAGAAGATTCTTCTGGAAAAAACCTGCTCAAAAAGTCCGCAACAATCTTATATCACATTTTTGTTTACAATACACACACATATACTGACAAAAGCATTGGGTCACACAGATGTGCTGGCTGGCAGATCTCAGTGCACACCATAGTACAACTATTGCAGTCCTGCAGGTGTCTTTCCATACACTATATTGCAAAATTATTGCATATACTGGTAGGAATCAGGAGAAAGAAATTTCTGCTTGAGAGAGGGGATTGGTGCAAGAAGTGGTACCTGCCTCCAGGTGTACTTTGCATAGGAAATTCAAGAGGCTATCCTGGTCACCAGCAAACAGGGCCATGACTGATGAGCAGAGCGTTGGCCTCTGTTTCCACATCTGAGAAAACACCACTCCTACAAACTGGGCAGATCGTCTCTTGCCCCAGGAACCTCTTTTCTCCAAAAATATAGCCAAGCATCCTCTTCTAGGCATCTCCAGAGCAATCAAAAATGTTACTGCCCTCAGGTACTCGTGACTGTTCAGCAGGTTGTGAAGGGTCATGTGAAAGCTTCTCCACCTCCTGAAGGGCAAAGCTAGCCAGATGAGCTGAAGCTGCTTCCTGTGGATGGTGGGGAGAGACACCTGGTGCATGGCAGCATATCTTTCTCCTCCAGCAACTTGTAACATCTGGTTAGACCTTTAATAACCCATTCTTCTTTGTGCTAAAATTTGTCATCAAAAGACAGGAACATAGGAAATTCCAGGTGACATCAGGTCAGTGATATGGCTCCTAATACACACAACTACCACAAACTAAATACTAGCACCTTGCAATACCAGATGTGTATTAACCCAGATGCTCATAGAAAGGTGATCTTCAGAGAAGGGCTTTAGCCCTGTAGCCCTGCATTTAATCCATCACCCAAAATACCTATAAATGCCACCCATAGTAATGCTGGCATTATCACCAGTCTGATGTTTTTTAGCTTTCCTATGTTTTTGTCCTTGATGACTTCTGGAGGCAAGGAATTCCTCTACTACTTACATAACATCATTGCACTGTACAGTTCATGTCCTTCTAGGTTTAAAGCTCCAGGAGACTTGCATGAACCAAAAGAAAGTTAAATAAAGCAGGCCTTATACATAGCAAAGGAAATAAAATATTATATCATAACATAGGGTTAGTTTAAATTTATGTCTGACTTCAGTGCTAGTTAATAAACCACCCTGTATAAAACCACATTTTTCTCAAATAGTTACATCTTACTATATAAAAATAGCACTGTGAAAGCAAGCCAAAGTGTGCAAAAAAATAAAAACAACCCCAACAAGCTCCACACCAAAAAAAAAACCCCACAAAACAAACAAACAAACAAACAAACCAAAAACGGCAAAAAAAAAACCCCACAAACAAAAATTAAAACCAACAAAACCAACCAAAAACAAACAGAAACTTTGGAAATGGATGAAGCGTTGCTTTTGTGCTGCATGATAACAGTGAAATGTATTCATTCCCTAATACTGGTTATCTGCTCTCTGGGTCCTACAGTAAGAAATCCTGTAGACGGCTTACAATGCTTGACTCTTACATCTTGAACCTCCTGTTGATGAAGAACAGATTGAAACACTATTAACGTTAATTTCAGTTGCAAAAGCTTTGATATCAGGCCTAGTCAAACAGCAAATGTGTGTCTGGACTAATCCAAAGACATTTCTTTTGCAGCCCCTTCAGTAAGTATTTGCCAAATCTTTTGGGGGAAGTTCTCCATGAGGATCTACTGGGACCCAGCAGGAGAAACCCAGCAATGGGAGTTATTTTGGGCAGCTTGTGCTCATCACAGTTAGTAAGGTGTTCAGAACTAACACAGGAAGAAGTCTAGCTAGGAAGGTTATTCTGGACTTGAAAGCCAGAGCAAAGGATTAAAGGTGGGCAAAGAAACTGGAAAAAAAACCAAAACAAACCAAAAACAAAAACATCAGGGAAAAGAAGGATTAATAATTTGTGAGCAGCCCCAGTAATGGAGCAAGTGGCACTGGGAATGCCCCCTCTACCTGCTTCTACCATATAGCTCTGCTGGAGATCATGGACTGCAGCTCTGCAAGGTACTAAGTCTCTGTGAGGATGGAGGAACACAGAGAACAGTCCATGCTCTTCTTTCGTTGCTGATCAGCTCCTACCATGGGGTGACTGGAGAGCAGAGCTCCCCAAGTGTGATATCTGGCTAAAAGCCATCCCCATTGCCTCCCTGGTCTGGGACCTCACCTGCTGTGAGCAGCTGGGTACCACATCCCAGCTCCTGGTGACCAGCTACCCAGTGAAGGTGGGGGTGACAGGGAAGGGGAGCAACCACATGTTGCACAGTAATTATGTGAGGCATTAAGTGCAGAGGTAGGGAGATTAAGGTAGGAGGCAGACAAACTAGTCTCCAGTGCTCACTGTGAGCATGGTACCCAGGAATAGAGGTGGGTTAGGCATCAGAGCAAAGTGCAAGTGTATTGTGTGCAGGATTCGCTCAGAACAAGGAACCAGTCTGTGCTGGCAGCCTCCAGGTTTTGTCTGAAGTGACCACTATTCCTGCTCCAGGCTGATCAGTCTTTTGCAGTCTAGATTAGGTCATTAAAGTTGAGATACAAGTGTCAGGGAGTAAACAACAGGTATTCATCACCTGATGTCCCAGCATGTCTTGTCTAGCCTACAGTGTCAGAACAAACATCCCTTTCAATGCCTGGACAACTAAGACTGTGTGACCACAGCCAGAAACAGTTGTAACTTCCCTCAGTGAAGGTAACCTCAGAAAAATCTTCCAGTCATAAAGAGGATGACTAAGCCATGAACAAAATTCTCATGTTTGAAGATATTTTTTCCAATATCCCACATGCTACAGCTTTTGGTGCAGAAAGGCAAGACACACCACCCTGGTGGGAAAAAGCCAAAAGACATCCAGAGCACTGGCATTTGTAACACCATTCTCTGGGACTTGCCTAGCATCTCCTGTAGGAGAGGTGTCAACCAGTCATCAATGCACCAAATCACATTGTCACCACCCAGTGATGAACTTGTCATTAAAAAACACCAGTGACAAATTCACAGCTGTTGTTTATAGATTAGCTCTGTCAGTGTGGTATTGGAGGAATATGGCCAGTTAAAAGAAATACAGCTTCCAAACATTTACCCTGGTTTTAACTTTGGGGCTTTGCTTCAAGGTTACTTTGGCCTCTTTGGGTGTTCATTTTCCTATCTGTAAAATGGGAACATTTTCCCATTTCTATTGCAACTGAACTTCCCCATTGTAAAAGTTTTATCTATATACTACTCCTTTGTAGGCAGGGTACAAATGCTACCCTCAACAAATATGGGTTAAAATGGAGGTCTGAATAGGCTAATATATTTGCCCAAGGTCACATAGGGATGGTCAATGGAAGAGCTGGGACCATAACCTGAGGTATCCCAGCTCAGAAACTAATGCTTCCTACCATTCTTTCTCCCTGGAGACTTTAGTGGTGTTGCACGGGAAGGGCAGAGTGGGCCCCGTTTCTTCTGTTGCTTTTTTTTATGAGTGCGATGACGTGGTCTAAATTAAAAGAAAAATACAAAAAGACTGCCATAAATTATCCATATACAAAGGCCTTATTCACATTTATCCTATGGTCCCTTTACATCTTGCTTGGAGAGTGATGGCAAATGGTGATAACATCCCCTTTTATATTACCTCTGCCTCAGAGGAACACTAGGCAAAGTAAAGTGCCCTGGTGACAGAACATTTGCAAATTCTGAAGCCAGAACAAGTCTTTTCTCCAAAGCACTGAAGCCTCCCCAAGTGCCTCCAAGAACTTGTCAGTAATGAACTTCACTATTCACACAGTGGCGGTACAATGAAAACAGAGGGGGTATGGATTTCTGCCTTCCCACCTAGCATACCCACTGAAATCAACAAATACCAGCAGCTGATCTGTGGGATTTGTGGGCATTCAGTGCCTTAAAACAAAATTCTAAAGATAGTCACCTGCATTGTCACCCACCATGTGGGGCATTCACCCAGCACATTCTTGGTGGAGTACCAGAAGGTAGTTGCTTTGGTGTCTTGTACTTCAGCTTTTATTCACAAATGAGGCCAGAAGTTAGAAAGAGCTGCCACACCACAGTTTACAAACCCTGTATAGAAAGGCACCAGCAGGGCTTGGCTCTGATCACAACCAGCCCCTAGAAGTGGAGGGTTTCCTTTCTCCCAGCATGATCAGGGGAGTTTTTCTTATTTGACTTTGTTACCTTCTTCAGATCCATCAGCTCTCTTGTCTGTGCTAGCAATAGCCACTAAGCTTAATGGACTCCAGCATCCCCGACTGAGGATAATTCAGAGGTGGAAGTATATTAATGTGACAGCAGGTGTCCGCTTAGTTTGGACTCTGTTAACTCTGCAAGGGCCTGATTTTGCATGAAGGGAGAAAGGAAAGGCAGTCAATGTAATATAAATGATGACTAGGATTGCCTGGAAGTGATAAAGGATTTTTTTAGGTATTTCAAGAAAGATTGATTTGCCCCTTCTCTATATAATGGATGAATGTTGAATGATGTTTGCCACAGCAGCTGCACAATGATTTTTGAAGTCATTTAAGAAATTTGGATTCCTGACAGCCTGAATGTATTTTGATGATGTCTCAAGTGTGTAAATTACATGGAGATGTGATGAATATAAAGCAGTAATAAAAGCTAAGCAGAATTAGCAAGAAAAATAATTCCCTTCTAAAAAACATCTCTGATTTCACAATCAACTATATTGGACAGGTTGACATATTGACAGATGACTGATGACATTCTATGAACTTTTCCAAGTTCCAACAAGATGTCTTGACAGTTTGGATTTTACTTAAGCAATTACAAGAGCCCTTTCTACAAAATGTATTGATTTTATTCCAGAAAAATAAATTCCCATGTACAATTGGGTTTTCATAACATGAAACAATTAGCCATTTTATTGCTAGTGCATATAGGGTAATGTCACATTTCATACAATTTCAATACAAGTGAAAAAATAGAATATATGGCTGATCGAAATTGATAGCTACATTAACATTTATAGATCTATATAGATTTATTTTACAAGCTGTTAGTAGTTTAGAGGGATATTGGTGTTTTAAACTACTAACATTCATATGGCCCAATTCAAACATATGAATTGTTTGATGCGCTATAAATATATTCCAAAGTACATTTCATTGAAGAAGTCAAAGCTGTGCACTAAAATATATCAAAAACATGCCTTGTGAAAATGCTACAGACAGCCCTGACTGTCTGTGAAGTATGAAAATGCCACTGGTGCTAGTGTTATTAGTTGTAAAATTAAAACAATGCCATGATTACAGGATTAGGTGATGAAGATATATGCTGTCATCTTATTTCATAAAGTGGGATCAAATTCTCTTTTGTTACTCAGTATAAACCAGGACAAAATCCACCAAATCAGCAGAATTGCTTCTGGATTAGCATTAGGTAAACAAAACCCAGAATCTGACTGGAGATCAGGCATAGACTCACTGGTTTCAGTAGAGCTGTCCTGAGATCTTCAGTAGTGGAATGGAAGTGAGGGCAGAACATGTTCCAGCTGAGTTGTTTCCCTAAGTCAGGCCCATAATCACATTTGCCCAGCCCTACAAATTTCTCAAGTGCCTCCTAAATTTCATGGTGTCTCCTAAATTTCAGGTCTTATGAACACCACCAAGGGCTTCGTTCTAGGTGACAGCAAACAGAAACTTGGGCAGGGGCTTGAGGATTTTCCCAAGTTGGAAAACAAATTAGCTCAAACCTCTAGGATAGTCAGCATGGGTCACATTCTGCTCCTAGGTTCAGTTGTGGCCAAACCCAAAATCATCCTGGTAGCATTAACCTGGTTTGCCTCTACAGCGAATTTGCCAAAAGGACAAGAGGGCTGAATGCTGGCAGCAAAGAAGGCACTGAGCATCAGATGAAATGGGAAGAGCTATCAGGGCTGGAATCACAATCAGTTTGCTATATGGGTTCCTTCTCCTCACTCTTGGCCCCAGTGTGGTCCCAAAAGGGCCACATGGAGGAATCTCTCTACTTCTGGTAGCATTTTTTTCTTTTGTATTGTAAAAACACAGAGGAACAAAGGCTTTTTTTTTTTTTTTTTTTTTCTTTAACCCTTGTTTGGCAGTTTTCAAAACAAACAGTGGAGGGCATTCAACTACCTGTACTGCCTCACATCTGCCCTGGGGTCATACACTTCCCCACATTTCTGAGAGAAAGCATCGATTTGCAAATGACTGGATTCCAGCCCCGACTTTACCCTACAGCTGTAGGTTCAGCACGGTTACAGCGCAGTTACTGAGGGGTGGGATGTGGTGGAAAGGGTGGGAGGGATACTGAGTGCACAGGTAGACTTGCAGACCAAAATGCTGCTGCTGTATCAACTGCAGCCCAGGGCTTTGGGCAAGCAAGGAAATGACTTGTACCATTACTTGTCCCATCTTCCATCCCAGAAAGGCTGGAGCCCTCCCCTGCAATTCAGCATAGAAATGTTCTCTGTGCTGCTCTTGATCACTGTAAAATTGAACTGAGATAGGCTGGGTCCACCTCGGAGTAGCCATGATCACCCACTTTCAACAGGAATAAAAATAGATTTTAAAAGTCTGAATTTGCCAAGTATAGCCAGTTTTCCCCTGTTCCTGTGAGAGCTTTATTCATGGCAGTGCATCTCACCTTGGCTGATATTATTAGCACTCCACACTGGCCAGCAGAGAAACAATTTAGCGCCAAGACCCCCCTAGGCCTCAGCTGCCTGTGCAAACAGACCCCAGTGTAATAACATGAAGAAGGGGCTCCAAAGAAACTGGAACAATATAGCTTCTGAAGTAATTGTAGTTTGGCTTGGGGAAGAGGGAACATAAAGGAAACATTTTCCTTGGGAGCATGGCTTTTTTTAAAAGATGAGTTGGGGACCCCAGAACAGATGGATTAGGATAGATTTTGCCTGAAAACCCTGGAAAAAGTATTGGTTTAACATTTATGGTATACTGGAATATGTTGTTTTAATACAGATTAGGTCAACTCCAAACCCATCTTCAAAACAATCTGATTCCACGAGTACTTTGTCCACATGGTAAAAGCCAGCCCTTAATGTTCTACCCTTTAATAACTCAGGATGTTAGCTGCTAAGTCCACTTGTCTCTTGCCTTACTTGTTTAAAGCTTTCTCCAGATATTCCTGGATCCACTTTAACTTGGGATCAATGCACACTTGCTTGCTGTTGCTCTTGAGCCTTGCACTGCCAAAGAAGAAAAGTCAGAGTGAGTCTAGTGTAAATCCAACCCTCTTCAGCCCTCACTCACCACAGATGCCTCATTTTTCTGGGTGTCAGTGCAGCTCCCAGTTAACCCATAAAGTTATCCCTGCCATCCTCGAGGCATCTATTATAAATATCCCTGCTTTTGGAGCACTGCTATCATGCGTCCTCTGATTCTGATTCTTGTGGTTTATATTGGGATGCATGTAGAGGCAGGATGGATATAGAACTTGAATCTAAGTTCTCCTATTCATACCTGGGCTGTTTCAAATTCCATGCCAACAACAGCTACATTTAGAGAAATGTTAGGACAAAGGTTGGACTTAATGACCCTGGAGGTCTTTTTCAACCATAATGATTCTGTGATTGTTATTTCATTTGGAAATACTGATATGGTAAATATAGGTCATTTTTTGCAAAGAATTAACCAAGAACAGCTTTCAGGTTCAATAAAAAAAATTATGTTTCACATATTTTGAGGCCAGACACCAAGCCATACCTCTTGGATGGTTTTAAAATTATCTGATCACTTGTTAGCTCTTTGTTTCATATAAGACTGAACTAACAAGTTGCAGGCAAGAAGACAATAGTGCCAGAAGCAAGTTTTCCCTGCTGTATTCACTCAGCACTGGAAACAAAAGCAGAAATCTCCTCAGGGGTTTCTCCTGGAAGTCCAAGCTGCACTTTCCACACCACATTGTTTAGGTAATTTGAATTCCCTGGGAGTTTGGCATTGGGGCTATCTGCCTTTTTCATACAGAAGCAGTACAAATAGCTTTTCACCTGCATCAGTAGGTCTTACCCTCCAGGGATCTCTGAGCCTCTTGGGAGTGCTGTGATCTCCCATGTTCAGTGAAGGACCTTGCCTGTGGCCCAGCTGTTCAGAAATTTCCCCTTAAACAGTTTGCCTGATGTGCAAAAGTGCCAAGAACAGCAATTTCATGGAAATGCCCATAGGAGTAAGTTCAGTACTTGCTTAAGCATTTTGCTGGATGGAAGCCATAATGTTCTCTGCTTTATAAAATGAAATTTGCAGAATATAAAACTATGTTGTAAAAAATAACAGGTCAGAAAGGCCCCCTGGTCTGAAGTTATGCAACACAGTTGTAACATAAACACATTGAAGGATCTTGCAAGCCCTGCACCAATAAAGAGATGAATGGGCCTAATTCATATTTCCCTTAGAGCAGTGCCAAGCTGGAACATTTCCAGTGAAGTTATACCAACAGAGAGTAAGAATGGAATTGCTGATGTTAGCAATGCCTGGGAACTCTTGAGCTGGCCTTGCAGGGTACAGGACCAGAAGTACATGTAAGCAACCTCCAGCCACTTGCAGTGCAATTTGTCTCACCTAATATTAAGACATGGATTTTTTTCAGACATTTATTTCTGAATCTGTCAGACCCTTCTCCTTGCAGAGTTATGGCAGAGGCCTAGAAAATGGAATGTTAATCAGAATTGGTTTAGGTGTCAACTTTAGGATGCAGTTAATTGCAGGTGAATAGTGTCACATTTCCCTGTACTGAAAAACAGGAAAACTATAGAGTGGACTTGGTAGAATTAGACACTGACAGAGGAGATTCCTGGATTTGGAGAGATGATGTCCAACAGAATCAATGTACCTTTATTCAGGTACAATTTCCTTTATGATTGAAAGGGAATGTACTTGTGAGAAAAACAAAACAAAAAAAACCTTATATGATTTTGATGAGATTGTTTATTCCTGAAAACTGTAGCTTTTAAGTTACTTACACCTTCACTGTATAATGCATATCCACTAAAAAGTGTGTGCTTAAAACCATCAAGATAGAAACTGTAAATGTTAGCTTTGATTCCACTTCAGCTTCTGTTTTGATAAATACCTAATTCAAACTCATGATATTTCAAGGGTATTAGGAGATCAGTTTTTAAGTGCTTTACTTTTTAAAGTAAGAAAAAGTTGGTCAGGAATGGAAAAGAATGTGAGTTTTTTGTATTTCGCATTTCATGTTCTTAACTATCCCTACTGATTATTATCTCATGTTAATTAGGAGATAAATGTACACTCTATTCTGTCTTAATGCCTGTAATTTTCTTGAAACTACTCAAGAAAATTCCAAATCCTCTACAAAACCTTAGTACTGGGACCCTTATAACAGCCATTAACAGTCCCAGAGCACAAAAACATACACTACTGCATTTTGCATACTTGCCTCCAAAATTGTTTATAGGTAGAGACCTAAGTTAGTCACATATGGTTTTGACATTCTTGTGAAAAGGACAATATTTCTCAGCTGAGGCTTACATTTTTCTCACTGTCATCCATGAGATCCTGAGGCAGAAGTACACATGAGAAAATATGTATGATCTACCCGGAGTGGTTTAAAAAAAGAAAAAAAATCCTCTGAATAAAAACTATTTAATGAATGGATACATATTCTTTAATGTAACTCTGCATTCCTTAGAAATCTCATGAAACCACATCTGTTTTCTGAGTGCAGGAATGTTTTGGATGACAAAAAAAAAAATTATTTCTACAGCATTTGAGTTGCAACTGGAAGAGCTTGGCATGGATCAAAAACAGAACTAGTGATGGGAGCACTGAGCAAAAACCCAGTCTAGTCACTGAGATCCTGTTACAAAGGTCAACAGAAGCCAACAGTAGTTAGACTCTCTTGCAATTAAAAGACTAATGCTTTTTTTCTCTTCTGAAGATTTTGAATTTTGGGAGAGGAGGGAAGGGGTCACTCATGAACAAGTCTAAAGATGTCCCTGCTCACTGCAAGGGTTTTCACTAGACCTCTAGAGGTCTCATACTCCAAACCATTCTATGAAATGAACCAAAAAAAAAAGTGTTCCTAAAAACACACACAAATTTATACCCCCTTTTTTTTCTGAAAATGAATTTTCCTTTTTCAGTAAAAAATAAGATTTTCTTTTTCCTTCGGAACCCATCATTTCTGTCTTCTTGTGATCTGTGATTTACTGGATTCTGTCACATCAGTGTGTCCCTAGATCAGGTCAGTACATGTTTAGGGTCTGTATCCCCTATGGAGGCTACAGGAAATCTAGTAAATGCTTTTGCTTTTTTGTTCCTCTCTATGGAGAAGCAGAGCATTAGAAGACAGACCACTCTAAAGTCTTTCCTTCAAGGTGTGAAGCTTCACACCCTAAGCAATGGACAGCCTGCCTGACATTCCTGCTCACATAATCATGGTGGAACAGGGCACGGAATCACAGTCACAGGGAGATCAATGAGGTAGAACAGAGTTAGGAAATGTCTTGATGGGCTCCTTTTTGTGAGGTAAAGCAGGACCCAGCCATGTCTGACACATGGGGTGAAATGACAAATTAGAAATCATGGCCCAAGAATAAATTACAGCCACCAAAGCAGGAGCCAGTCTGTGTGACTCCTCTTTTTGACACCTGAGATTTGAACCCAGTAAGAAAAAGTAAGAGACTTACACAATCTGAAGTGAGCAGTTGGGTGTGGAGAGGATTTTGAGGTGCTTAATGTTGGCTCTTGCCACGTTGCTCTCATAGAATCGACAGGGACATCGGTAAGTCAGGCTGACGGGTTTTTCTGTGGGACACAGGAAGAAAAAGGAGACATTAACTCCCTCTTGCTCCCGGTCAGCAGCACAGACACACACAGACCAGGGCTGACAGAAGATCCATCCAAACATGCAGGTGATAAAAATAAGCAATAGAGAAGCTGTAGCTTTGGAGAGCATTTGCCCACAGCTCAGAGCACAATCCTTTTATCCCAGTACTCAGCCTTCCGATAATGGTGTGTGGGATTTTGGAAAACAAAAGAAGGAAAGAAAATGGAGATAACTGAAGAAGAGATTAGAGTAAGGAGCCGCTCCATTGTGCAGGGATGCTTCTGGTAATTAGACAAGATAAAGGCCAAAAGAGGGGGCACTTGTCCTCAGTGTTGTTCTTGTCAAATGATTTTGACCCGAGGCCAAATTAGAAGGTAGCCAGAAGAAAGCGATGAATTCCAAAGAGTTCAGATCAAAACGGCTCGGCTCAGGTGCAAGCTTTTCACGGGGGACTTACTGGCTACAGAAAAGCTCCGAGTCTTTCAGGCTTTCCCAGGGCCCAGCGGCTGACCTTTCCCACTACAACCAGCCTTTACTCCCAGCAGAGAAATTCGCACGAGGAGGTGTGACTCGGAGATGCCGAGATCACAGTGGATTCGCAGGAAAGATTTGCAGTCTTTTGAAATCTCCCAGCCTTTGGCAACTGAGGAATCATCACTCTGCATATACTAATCAGAGACCACCAGACTGGATGACAATTTTGTCATTGGCATCACTAGGGACATAATTAAGTTTAGCCCCCAAGGCTGAAATATGTGTATATTACACAGAGCTGAGAAAAGCAGATGGGTGCTCACCACAGCTCTTGATGCAGTCCTGCTACCTGATTTCCCCATAGGAGAACTTAATTACTGCAAACTGAATGCACATAAATAAAGTCTTCATTCTGTGTGTAAGCTTCAAAGCTCCATGCACGCTAAAATACAAACACAGAAGCCTTGTCTGGAAGTCTGGAAGGAACTGCCTAAGGTTTTAAACAATTTCCCGGTGGAGAAGTTTTCAGCCTCCGGGAGGAATTAAATTCATACACCTAACCCGTAAGGTCTGGCTCATGCTGTAGATGATCAGATCTATATCTGACAGAGCTTTAGATCCCACATGGCAATCTGCCGCCCTGTTTATTTAGCCACACAGGAGCACTAGCAGCATCCAAATCCAGTTCCCTCAAAGGCAGATGGAGAACTAAGTAACAGGGAAAGACTTGAATCCCTAAACTGCCGCATAGGAAGTTTCCTCTCTAGGAAAGAGACAGCTTTGGAAGTACAGCAGATCTGCATACATTGTACATTTACCGGTGTGTCTTTAATACATGTAACCATGAAAATACTCTATCCTCGGGAGGGAAACCGCTTTTTTTTTCAAGTGCCTCTATCAAGAGATAAGCCAGAATCAAATCCACAAGTATGTAGGCAAACAGTGAAATTCATCAGTGGGAACAGAGCTCCTCCACATTCATACCATTATCTGGACTACAAGTTAACAAAATTGGAGTACTTTTAATATCAGTTTTATGGCAGTCCAATCAGCTATATCATCCAAGAGTGAAAAAATGGGAGGAGAAGATCCGGTCTGCTGGGTGACCTTCTGGAACATGCACTAGTGCTAATATTGAAGAGAGGGAGATATGTGCTAGGATTTTTCACTGCAAATCCGTACCTGATCACTACACATCAGTGACTTTATGTAACAAAGGGAGGATGAAGTTGAACATAGTCATATAAAAATGCTCAGCACAGTTGCAGTGAAATTGTCTCTGCAAGCTTGTACCAAACAAGAGTAAGCAAATTTTACCCTGAACAAGAGGAAGGAGATGAAATGTTCAGATTTATGATTTGAGAATACAATTCTGTCCTTTTTTGACACTGGGAGAGGAAATTTTGATCTACACTTGTAATTGGAAGCCAGAGAAAGTCCATGAGTCCCAAAGTTGTTTCCTGCCCAAGAACAGGCATTAAGCACAGCAAGGAAGAGGGAAAACCCCAGCATTTAGTGTTCATCACCCCAAAACAAGATGTAATGACAACTGCCCTCATGTCACAATAATCCCCGTGACATTTCTGTGTCCCTTGGTTGGTAACCAGCAACAGGCAATAAATATCAGAAATCAGCAGCACAGGCACTGACCCAGGTCAGCTATCGGCATCACTAACAGGGAACAAACACCTCTGGCCACTGCCTCTCTGGCAGAGAGCTTGGCTGTGAACCACTCTGCTCTCACTAAGACTGAAAACCAGGGAAAATTAGTGCCTGTGGCATTTCCCAAGACTTGACACCCTATCATCCCTAAGTAGGGGAGGTGAGGGGGCATTTTGGTGCCAGAATTTGGGCAGGGGACATTTCTGGTCTTACTCTAAAGCTGATAAACATATTCCTTATTTCATTTTAAAATTTGAAGCTATTTGTTCCATGCATAGTAGAGATGATTAAGCTCTACAGGTAGTACTGCGTAAGTTAATGCTGTGGGTTCTCTGATGTCTAATAAACACTGAGAACAAAGCCAAAGTAATTTTCTCAGTATTACAAATTAGTGCAGTCTGTTAATGTCACTTATATTTTAACATCAGTTTTCATGAAACTAGTGAAACTTATAACTTTTGAGACCTTTATCTGTCTGGCACATTTGTTAAAATGAGTGAATATTGTAAAAGGTTACAGAGTCATGTTATTTGGACATCCCAAGGTTATTTCTTCAGCCTGATTTCTTCAGAAAACAACACATCTTTTGGTCTTTACTAGAAAGGTTCAAAGGTTTCTTGGTTTAGAGTATTTGTTTTTGTTGGTTTTCTTTGTGTTTTTTTGTTTATTTGTTTTGAGGTGGGTTTTTTGTTTTGAGTTGGTTTTTTTTGTGGTTGTTTGGGGTTTTTTTAGTAATAAATAGTTCCACTGGTTTCTAACTCAAAGCCAAGTTTTACTGTCTCTAAATAGCCACTTTTTTTTTTTCTTTTTTTTTTTTTTCTTTTTTTTTTTTCTGGCAAATTTTCTCCAGAAACAAAGTATTTACAAAAATCTCCAAGAGTGACCACTTATTAACACTGGATGATACTTATTTCACCCCATAGGGATCAGCCTTGCCTCACCCACATAAGAACTGGACAGCAAGGGAACAAGTGAATAGCCAGTTCTGCTGTGAAGTTACCATCAGTAATTTGATTTCAGGCTGAGTGCTTGAATGGAAAGGGAGGTTATATCCAGGCAAGGAGACCGGGCATGAACAGTCAAGACATTTGATGGAAGCATCATTTTACTCCTGCTCAGCCAAGAGCACTTGTCAATATCAGGACATGCCTGTGAGCTTTTCTAAGACTAGAACAGGTCAATTTCCCTAGGAACTAAGGCTGTGATAGGCAGATACAGCTTTACCAGGGTGGCTAGGAAGAATTCGGAACTCACTGGCTGCCAGGACAAGGTAGCCCTGCAAAACCCCCATCTGGATCAGTATTGAGAACACTACATGACTTGCAAAGTAGACCAAAAAAAGCTCACTCCCTGACTGCAAGCTGGTAGGTGTCTCTCCTTACACTATTTTTTCTTAACCCTCTTAAGCTGTTTCCTTACTCAGGTAGCCAGGTCCCAAAACGGTTACCCTGCCATAAAGACACCCGCTGCCGCTCGCCACTAGCTAAGGAGTGCTGCCGCACAGGGAGCAAAGCGAAGTACAGCCAGGAAGATCTGCCAGACTCTCAGACCTGTGCTGACAGAGAAGAGGCGAGGAGAGGGAGAGCCCCTGAGCTGCTAGTGACAGGGGACCTGCCTCCTGTGGCCCCCCGGGTTTGTCTTCGGTACCTGTACACTCGCTTTCCCTCCACGGCCCCAGGGCGGCGGCGGCCGGAGCCCACCTGGCCAGGTCTGCCTGTTGAGGTCTCCATGAGAGAGCGTTTGTTCCGTATTGGCTTTTTGTGCGCTTCGCCGGACGGGTTTACTCCTCGGACGATGCTTTGAAAAGGCATCGACAAAATTATCGGGAGCAATTAACAGTCTCAACCTAAACAAAGAGGGCACCGGAGGGCATTTCTCTGATGCCCTGGGTGGGAAACACCCAAGTTTCGATCGCCAGAACAAGAGAATAAGACGGGAGCGGAGAATACCTAGCTCGTTACCTAGCCAGCAAACTTTCGACAAGGGGACAAAAGGTGGCAAATGTCAGCAAGGCGAGAAGCCAGCAGCAGGAGGAACGTCTGGGAGATGCCCAGAGGCTGAGGGCAGAACCCTCACCCTGACATGTGTGGGGAGTGTGGCCGCCTCGCGCCGTCCCTGTTGCCTCAGAGCCCCGCGGCACCGGGCTCCCCGCTTCCCGCGGCATGCGGAACGAGAGGCGCAGGTTGCCACAGTCACCGCGGCAGCCCGCATCCAGCGACTCCCACGGCGGGCAGCTGG